>CM076575.1:546403404-546503579 GCA_034641835.2 Pinus albicaulis | reverse complement strand
TAATAGTGTTATTTACTCTGCTTTGATAACTACAATATATTTTTCATTTCTTCATTGACTCTTGGCTGCTCTGTCTTGGTCAACATGGTGATCACTGGATGTAAAAATAACTATGAAAACTCTGAATAGCCGAAATCTGTACATTCTTTTCTGAGCAATGATGTCCAGAAAAGAAAGATAGAGGATTTCCCTTTATGTCAAGTTTTTGGAGAGTAATCGGAAAATTATCTAATTGGAAGTCTAGAAACATGTGGAAAAGGTAGGAGGTATATCTAAACACTCCCTCTATTTGCATTTTGGTCAATTGATAATGAATGTTATCAGCAATGAAACCAACATAATCAAGGATTACTGAGGGTGGTTGACCTGGAGAAAAGGTGGATAAGAATCCCAAGATGGACTCATCTGTGTGTTCATCAGTAAAATTTCCAAGGGTGAAGGAGAGCATGGAAATCACATGTCTTGAACCTTCAGGGAATTTAGTAGTAGAATATGGAGGATTTAACTTGGGAATTTCTACATGCAGATGCATAAAAGTCTGAAAAATCATGAACCTTTTAGGAAAATCTAAGCCAATATATAGCTTGGTGAGGGCCTCTATAGACAAAGGGACTGCTTGGGGGTCAGGTTGAAGTTGGAACATTTGATTAATTGATTATGTAGTGATGGTAAAAATCACATCTTTATTGGCATTTACAATGGCTCTTTGCTCTGGAACATAGTACTGCTGACACAATCTGATAACCTCCTGACATGGGTGAGTTAATGGGACAAAATATTTGGGCAAATGGGATTCCCAAATATGGACCTCTTCTTGATCATCTAAAGACTTTTCCTAACACCAGTTATGGATATCTAGCAGGTTGAATTCAACAATGGGATCTACTATCTTGTAATCAGTATCAGTTAGGGGAATGTGTTCACTATCAATAACTAGGGGTTGTAATGGATTGACAACAATAACAGTACTTGAAGTCATGGAAAGGGTAGGCTTAGGTTCTTTAGAAGCTTCAATATTGCTTGCACTCTATTCTTTAGGCATTTTTATCTGCTTCTGCAAGTTTAGACAGTTTGCAAAGGAAATTTACTTTTAGCAAAGGCTTAATTGGGCCAATTTGGAAAAGTATAGTCTCTTTTTGAGTTTTCTGTTCAATTAGGCCTATCAAAGAGGTTTAGAGGCTTTAGAACTAGTTTAAAACAGAAAATAGGGGTTTTCTGAGTCTCTTAATGGAAATTTGGGCTAAAACACTCTTTTGAAAAGGGTCACAGAGGCTTAGGGTACCTGCAGAGGTTTTCTGGTTTATTTCAAAACTTGAAATAGATCATTAAACTGTGAAAAACTCATAAATTTCTTCA
This sequence comes from Pinus albicaulis, assembly GCA_034641835.2. NCBI lineage: Eukaryota > Viridiplantae > Streptophyta > Pinopsida > Pinales > Pinaceae > Pinus > Pinus albicaulis. The sequence continues at coordinate 546,502,223 of CM076575.1, read as the reverse complement.
AAATAGCGCGCAGTAGAAAAAATAGGGTTTTTGGGAAAAATTTGTGAGAGTTTGGCATGTTTTTGGGGCTTTTGGCAGTTTCTTTTCAATGGATTCTTAAATTCTAAATTGTTTTTTGTTGTTTTACAGGTCCTTTAAATAGCTTGCAGGTTCCAATTTGAGAAAAATACCTGTTGTATTACAGGTATCGGCTTTTGGAAGAGTTTCCGAGGTTCTGGCTGAATGGATGGCTTCAGTGAATTGTTTGGAGCAATGTGCAGCTTCTCAGCAGTCTTCAAAGGTTGCAGGGAAAATTTTGCAGGATTCAGGCATAAAAATGGCAGAAATTGGCTTAAAAATTGTGTTTTTATAGTCGGGGAAGCTTTGCAGAGGGTTTAAGTTTAAAGCACAAGAAGACAGATGAATGAAATGCATTTCAAAGGTTTATTAAACATTTCAATCATATTATCTATGCATTGAATGCGGGTCGCATCGGGCATGAGTAGCGGTTTGGGAATTCAAAGTGTTAAAAACCAGAGTGGTTATCACGCAGATTTGCGGTGGTAAGCGGTTTTGGGCTTAACCAACGCGATCCAGGAGGGATCAACCACGTGGAGGAGAGAGGAATTGCAAAACAACCCATTTTGCGCAGCTTCGGAGCTCGGGCGATCGCGCATATTTTCTGCACGATATTAGATATTAACCATCAGATCTAAGAGTTTAATGCGAATGGTCGAGATCTGATGAGAAGGTGCATTGGAATGGGAGGTGGGACAGGGCTTAGTTTATATGCGCAGATGGGTCAAACTTTATAGAAATAAACTTTCGAAATACGTTTAAACCTTAGTTTTATGGTATAGTTGAGGGATAGATATAACATGCATTTAAATTAAAACATTTATAAAAATGTTTCAATAATACATATTCGAGCACTATTATAGTACATATTTTTTTCAAACGTTTTGGCATTTGTAAAAAATATCGGGGGTGGGATTATTTCAATAGACATAGGTTTAGACCAATGGGTTTGTAGGGTGGAGTTTATTTGTGCACATGGGGATAATAATGGGTTTTGGGGGTTTAATTTAAATATAAGGGTTTTAATAACATACGAGAGGGTATTTTTAGGGATTTAATAAAAATAGATTAAAATTTAATATGAAAAAGGGTAGTGAAATGGAAATAAAACACATATTATCTCTAAGTAAAGTGTAAAAATAAAATAAAACATTGCTCATCTTTTATATTACTTCCCTAATACTTAGGATAAATGTAATTTTGAGGGTTTTATGAATGATTTTGAAGGGAAATTAATTATTTTAGGGTTTTCAATTTTACTAAGTAAGAATGTGTCTTTACTTAGGAAAAAGGGGTTTTGATGTATGAATGAAGGGTAAATGCTAATAAATGTGGGTTTAACATAGGAATTCAATATTTTTAACTAACCAGTCATCGAGCCTTGGGTTCGGTCCCAACAGAAGTCAGAGAAATGCTCTGAGCCTTTTTTACTAATATTTTAGAACACTGAATACTTGTAGGGGAGGGGAAATTAGTGATTTTTTCCCGATGATGCTTTATTACATGCTTGCTCAACTGCTTTCTGCCTACCCATATTTATTTCTAATGTTTTTTCTTCATTTTTGTAGGTGCATTAAGGCTTGCAACTTTAAAATATTTTTCTTTCAAAACATAAAACTATCTAAGTCTACCTTATTTCCTCTAAATGCTCATATTAAGTTGTTGAGATCCTCACTATTCTCTACCTATCTACTGATTTTTCAAGTTTGAACTGTTTGACAAATCTTTATTCACTATATAAAACATGAAATTGAAAGCATGAAGAGTTAAGATTAAGTTGTTTAATTGATCATGGATTATGGAATTTATTGACACTCTGCACATAATCATTATTCTTGCAGTGAAAGTAAAAGTAGTGGCATTTGGACATGCTCACTTCCATATCTTATTTTCTCTCTTTTTCTTTTGAGGTATATATTTTTCTAAGTCCTTTAATCTTTCTTTTTAGGACTTTTACCCTCTTTTTTCATTTTTTATTATTTTCAAATATGGGAAAACAACTTGCAGAAAGCAAGGTATGTACATATTTACAAGACTATCAAAGTCAATTCAAAAATTATGAATCTTATATTTATAGGACCCTAACAGACCCCAAAATCTCTTTGATTATAGATCATGTGTATGAGGGTATAGTCCTCTCACCTTTTCAGTCTCAATCCACTGAAATTTTCCCATTTTCATCAAATTGAGATTTGCACAAAAACTTAACTTTTTCCTTTAGTCTTCTAACCCTCTCCTATTGTTGTTAACACTATCATGCCTCAATTTCCATGAATTTGCAGACCAAAAATCCATTCTTGTAGAAACCAACTTGCTCTTACCTTGGTTAACAATCAAAGGAAACTTAAAAAATGTCTCACCTTGCACACTGTCATCATGGCGATTCTTAACTGGTCTTTCTTTGTAGTTGCGTTGAATCTTGACCAAGTACTTTCACCATTGCCATGTACTATTTGGAAACAAAAAACAAACACTTGTGGAGCCAATTCCTTCTTTTTCAAACTGATTTGTCACTTTCTCTTTTATCTTTTCACTCTCTTGCATCGGCATCTTGTTTCCAACACTGGTCTTGACTGCTGCAAATCTGTCACATCTTGTTTACCTCCTTTCAAAAGAAAACTGTTAGAGTCCTAAAACATCTCATTACAAGCATAAGAAACTTTAATGAAATAAACTTGTTCATTCGATGAATATTTTTGAAAGGCTTGATCCAAAACATCTCTATGTCTGATCATTAACAATGTCAAATTATGACTTGCATTGACTATCCTCTTCATTTCTCCTGCATGTATAAGAGAGAAACTTGTCTTATTCTTATGCGCTCTAATTGTCTACTCAATTCCATATTTAAACAAGTGATACTTATTCTCATGGTGATGAAATACTAATTTCCTATCCTAAAGATAAGGACGTCGCAAAACAATACCTGATATCTCAAGCGGCACCACATCAATTTCAAATTCATCAAGAAAGTTTAAATTGATGGTGAATCTTAGTATACACTTCCTTCTAGATTGAAAGTTTGCATTCTTACATATCCACCCTAAAGGATAAGGTCTTGTATGTCTAACGGTTTCAAGGTTTAGCTGCTTAACCAAGTCTTCGGAAATCAAGTTAGCTTGTGACCCACTATCAAAAAGTGTGTCTATATTGGTATGTTTAGAGACAACTCTAATACGGAAAACTTCAATCCTCGTATCTTCATCTTGAGTGAAATTGGAACAATTTGAAGAAATAGTGCTTTTTGTATGATAACCTTTCAAACCCATGCCTGTAATATTTGTTTCATCTCCAGAATCTGAACCTAAGTCATGTTAAATGATAGCAACAATTTTCTCCTTTTCTTTGGCTTTCAGTTTTTTTGGCTTCAACTCTGGATGAAACTACCAACACTGGTCTTTATCATGGCCATTCTTCGAACAGTGTTTAAATGTGAGTTTCTCCTTCTCTCTTTTGACAAATCTATTTCTCTTTCCTCTTCCATTAAACTTGCCCTTTCCTTTACCCTCACTATCACTTTTCTCATCTACATTTTGTTTCCCTCTTGCTTCTAAATGTGTGGCTTAAACAAAAACCTTATTTATGTTTTCGGGATTGAACATGAGAATAGTGTGCCTAAGGTAACTGTGAAAACCCCCAATGTACTTTAACAAAGTTTCTTGAGAATATAAATTAATACCCAAAATAAGAGCTCTTCTTCTAAATTCATGAGTATAATCCTCCACATTTTTCCCTTTCAACTGTTAAAATTCTGCTAGTCCATAATGGCCTTTTGAATGTAAGCTAGAGGATAAAATTTCATTTTAATGGCAGCAATAAAAATTGACCAATACATAGATATCTTACCGTAGTTTTTAATCTCTTCTTGAGTACTTTCTTTCCACCATACAAGTGCATATCCTTCCATCCTGAAAAACCATTTGAATCTTTATGTCATTTTCATGAAGGTTCTAAATTCTACAATACAACTCCAATTGAAAAATCAAATTGTCAAGCCTCTCTGCATTTACCTCGCCATTATACATTGGAAGCTCAATTTTGACATCATGTTTGAGTAAGGGAGTTTTTCCTCTTGTGGTTTTCGAGTGAGTATGGGTGGTTTTGGTTGTGGAAATTGTTAACCCCCTATGAATTTTTTGACAAGAAATCAGGGGGCTAAAATGTTTTTGAGCCTTCAAGGAATGCATTCCCTTTGAAAAAACATCATCCTTGAAGCCTTCTTATGCCTTTTTCCTCTGATAAATCCTCACCGCTGATTCCATGAGAGGAGCCTCTCTGTTTGTGAAGAAATTGCCCAAAAGGCCTTTTTCCTCTTATCTCATCCCCATCTAACCTTTGTTTACTTCCCTTATACTCCTCTCTATTTGCCCATTTAACCCTCCAAATCATCCTAACACCCCTTAGAATCTTACAAATACCCTTTGTTTGGCGTGAAAACACCTTTTTCTCCCTACCGAATCCCTTTCCTGGCCTTTAAAAGCATTAAAAATAGGCCAAAAGACCCACTTTTCACTTTATGAGGCTTAGCCCTTTCGGCCAGCCCCCTAACCACTTCCCCACATGACCCTAGCACTAAGACCAAGCGCTAGCTTGTAAGGCGGTAATCACAATCGGAAGTGCGGAGCGGAGTGCAGTTTCTTTGCAAAGTCGAAACCCCCGATGCAATAGTGTATTTGTTATGTTCAACCCCGCTGCGATCTGAGCTGTCTATCCATTCGGATCCGATGGCCCAACGCTAATCGCAGTGCGCCCATCACCCAATTTCATCCACTCCTCCGATTTCATTAGAGCCGTCGATCTGCCTCCAGATCGGACGACAGTCGCTCCATTGCATCGCCACTCCAATCGCAATCGCAAAAGTATTGATGTACTACCGTCTTACCCCTCCGATTGCAGTCTCCGCCGTTGATCCACCACTTTGATTCGATGGCCCAGCGCTAATTGAAACCCAAACCATCAAAGTTTTGGCCCCTGCTCTGCTCCGATGTGATTAGATCGTAGTCGTTGACCTCTTGAGATCTGACGGCCTAGATCCATCTCGCTCCGCTCCTTTATGCCTGCCTGTCTTCCTTCCGCTTGAGTATTAATTGTTGATCCATCACTCGGATCCAATGGCCATCGCATAATCGCAATCTCAAATCTTAAGCAGTGCCACCCTCTGCTCGTTGCAATTGCGATCCCCTAACGCAATCCCGGTCGTTGATCTCACGTAATATCCGACGGTCATAAACCAATTGGACCATCGTTCATTGGAGTTTCAACCCTCCCTTTTCTCCCCTCCAATTGGATCGCAATCGTTAATCTCATCCTGAGATCCAACGGTCCTAAATGAATTTCCCTCCACCCATGTCGGGTCCCACCACGCACAATTAGTTCCATTGCATTTCATTCATTTCTTTGAATTCTGCCTAAGTCTAAACTTCCACAGTTTACACTAAAGGTTTAATGTTTTACATTAAATTTTATGCATTTCTCCACAGAAACCCCATCAGTCGCAGTTTACACCATATTTCTGCATTTTCCACCATTGCTTCATCTGAAACCGTTGTTTTCGCTCACCGCTGCACTGCCATCTTCATGAATCTCCACTACATCCATCCTCCTGTGCATGGATTTCGTAACAAAGTTGCGTGTTTTGCAGGATACAGGCGGTGAACACTGCCATGGTTCACAGTCACCATTACAGTGGCACAAAACGAAAGAAAGACCATTTTTAGAGCCCGAAATCACGGAGAAGAACCTGGCAAGGTACTGGAGCGTGATTTTCATTAAAAATACATAGTTTTACCATGCGAAACCTTTCCAGCGCCATCAAAACTCAGATTTCACTGACAGAGACAGTCGAAACAACAAAGAGTATCAGTACAGAGTTAAGGAGTTCCAATGCACATTATTGGAGATATTAAGCCTTAATTCAGAGTTTTAAAGGCCAGGTACCAGATTGAAGACCTCATAAATCACACAGAAGGCCTAGCACGCAGAAACAATATCATCAATGGTTACACATCAGCAGAAGTCTCCTCCCAAGAAATGACACAATACTTGTATTGTTTTAAGTCTACATTGTGCCCATGAGAATTTTTCGTCCCTGACAATGGTCCTAATGCTACCAGAGCATTTGTTGCACAATATGGCATTCCTCACAGTCACTTATCTACCTTTATGTTTATTCGCTAGAGTACCGGAGTGGCGCTACAACAAAGTACATCAAAGACATACTTGGAGTAAATTGCAGCCTGTCAAAGACCACTGTTTCATCCAAATAGTATTGAAGATCAATGCTCAGACATTAAAACAGAATGGGTTTCGACCCACTGTTTCTGCTCTATTTTTAATGTTCATTTAGCATTTCATCTACCTCCTCTGCCTCTCTCTCAGCTATAAAATTCATGAAGAAACTCATTGTAAGGTTGTTGATCGGCTATCTGTGAATTGCAAGCTGTTTCTTCTGAGACATGTTCTCTGTGTAAAGTTGTAAGATAGGCTGAGGAAGATGTTTTCAGACTGAATATCAAGCTATTGGTAATGTTGTACTTGACTATTGTTTCTCTTTAATATGACAAGCACATTTCTTTGGATCCTGATTTAAAGCAGCGGTGATGTTGTTTTGTCTCTGTCTATGTTTTCCTTTTTAGTTCATTACATTTCATTTCTTCTGGCTTGCATGAGAAATCTCGCATAGGATTTACCCTTTTTAGGTACCCTATGTGTTTTCTCTCCTCGCCTTCAATGTTTTCTGCTGTATGTGTTATTTGAGGATTGATTTCAAGTTAATTTAACCAGTCTAGTGGTTCCATATGCTGCTAGCTGATGTATGAATTAATGAAACTGTTCTTAGATGTTCTTGTTAGGCTTCAATTGAATGAACTAGGATACCGAGAGTCTAGAACTCTGTCTCTGTCTCACTAGGATCCTTTTCAATTAATTGAACCTTTCTAAGTTCCCTTGAGCTGGATGCTGAAGCATTGAGAGTTCAAAGTCTCTCTCTGATCTTAGGTTTTCAACTTCGTGCTCTGATTCCTAGAAGGTCACCTTGGAGGTTTCCTTGCTTTCACCTTCTTTCTTGCCTTTTTTCTATCACACTATCATCTTTAAGATCCAATGCTTTAGATGACTAGCCCAACTGAAAGCCTGCACATTGAATAGCAAGTAAACCCTTTCCTGACTCCATCGCCCAATGGTCTTGAGTATTCTCTGAATTATCTCTCCTTTGCCTAAAAGCCTTCGTTTCTCACCCTTGTCTCATACTGGAACCTTCTTTCCTGATTCCCAACAACCAAACAAAAATCAAAGAAACAAATCCTATGCCTGTAACTAGCCTAATATCTTAACCTCGAGCTTCAAAGACATAAAACCTTTGCTTGTATAGAGAGATCCCTTTTTGGACCCAAGAGGGTTAGATCCTAGGGTCTAAAAGTGGTTTTGATGTTGTCTCATATTTTGGTCTTTCCAATCTGACCAAAAAATGGGAACACCAACATAATGGCGACTCCGCTGGGGAAAAAGACCACTTAGCCTAGATTGGCTTTTAGTTGCTGATGGTGGGTAGCAGCCTGCTCCAAACAGTCAAATTCATCCACCTGGCGACTCCACACTCCATAACTCCTAGAAGACCAAATGACTCCACTGGTAGAAGACTTTGAAATGGTTGAGAAGATACAGTGACCTCTTTTTGATTTACAAACATGCTTCCACGCATACAGAGAAGATATGCCCCAATGAGTAGGGAGCATATCCTTGGATTCCCACACAAAATGCCTAAGGTGGATTGGTTAAAAAACCTGCCTACCTTTCAGGGTGAAAACGTTGATGACCCCTTGCTACATCTCATCAAGTTTCATATACATGTGTGGAAATTTAAAGTTGAATGGCATGAAGACTGCCTAATGAAAATGTTCATGGCAACATTTGAAGGAAAATCTAGGGTCTGGTATGAATGGTTAGAACCTCAGAGTTTGTTTTATTTAAGGGACATGCACCAAGTATTTTACAAGAATTATAAAGGAAATTCTCCATCCTTATCATGGGATTGTTGTGATCAATCTCAGAATATCATATAGTACCTGTTAGATATTGATGAGGATTTGGTTAATATGCATCCTGAAGATCTATTAATAGCCATTCAAGATTTTCATATGCATCCTAGCTATCACAAGATCATGGATGAATCATCTGAGGAAGAAAATAGTCAAGAGACCGTAGACATTCCTCAAGATATTACTGAAAACTCATATGCTGATTCATCATCCCTTGTAGTTGAGGCTCAAGATGACATTCTGCCTCAAATCTAGTCTTCAAAGGAAATGGAGAACTGTTGCACTTCTGCGCAAAGGAACACAAGACCATATTCTCCTTTGATAGAAGAGGAAATAGATCAGATCATCAATGGAAAGCCAGCCTCTGAAATTTTTTGCACAACAGAAATTCTTGCCCATTCATCCGATGAGCTTCGTTGTACAGAGTTGGAAAGCTCACATGTAAATCAGAGTGAAGAAAAATCTGTTGATAATCCAGTATGTCCGGCTGGCAACATTACTTATATTCATGATTTTCCTATTTTTGATCTATCTGATGATGATGTTCTCCAAACAGAAGATGTTCTTGCAGGGTCATCATTAGTAGATTTATGGGAGGAGAATCAGTTCCCTTTACTTCCAGAGAGTAATGAGCCAGTGCAGGCTATTTATGATATTGATGAAGAAAGCTTTAAGAGTGCAGAAGAGGGTGAAGGATCTCTAGATATTTTCTTCACACCATTACAACTCATCAGTAATGGTTTTCACATGATTGGAGGTCAGTAGCCTTTCATCTCAGAAGATGAAGAGGAAAACAAGGAAGAGATCTTTGAGAAGTTTGAAAGCAAGGAGTTTTCTCTTGAATAAGAGAAAGCAAAGGAACATACCCCTTCTCAAGAATACACTGATCTTTTCATAGAGCTCAGCCCACCAGATCAGAACATCTCGGAGTACCAAGAGGACAACATTGCCATATATGATGAGTCCTCCGGTTTAGAAAATGAAGAAGATGAGATAGATTCTCTTTCTCAAGAGAGTCTTGTTCCTTATCCAGTGGAAGAAGAAGAAATCCTGGTTGAAGCCTGCCTGCCAGATATCCATAACCAGGTATCATTTCATGATCCTTATGTCCATTTCTTGCCAACATCTGAAGAAGGATCAAGGGTATTTTGGAGCAGCATGTTGCAGACAGAAAGAAAAATTTTTGTAGCTGCTGTTGAGGAAAAAAAAGAGTGGGAGCAGCCCTGCCTATCTAGCGTGCTCAAAGAGTTGAGCAAGAAAGACCAGTCATGGGATCTCTTGATGGACTGGTTGCATTGGAAGACAATGTTTGTAAGCTAGACTTGTAAATAGTCCAGTTAGAGTAGGGTAGGTAGGAAAAGCTCAATAAAGCTCAGCTGTGAACATGTAGTTAGTTGTTTTTCATCTCTGCAAAGTCCAGCAAGCCAGACAGTCTAATCCTGGCTTGAATTTTTTTTCAATTTCTGTCTTAGAATGTAGAGAAGAAATCTTCTAGACAGTTTAATCCTAGCAGATAGTAGTTTAGGTAGAGAAACTATGAGGCCAATAGTCTAATTTGGTCTCATGGAGTAATAAGGGTAGAAGTAGAATAGGTTTTCTTCCCTGTTTGTAAAAAATTGATGATGTAAAGGGTTTGCAAGTCCAAATGCACCCACAAGAAAAATGTTAGGACATGGTCTGGGTAGGTAGTTGTTTGGGAGAAATTTTACTGCTGATATGATGTCCTCATGATTTGTGGTAGCTGATCCAAGAAAGAAAATGGATGTTCAAGTACCAGACATCTGGCCTGCACCAAGATCATTTTTTGAATTCCTGACTCCTTCAAGAAGAATTCATCCCCATGTGGAGCCACTGTTAGCCCCCTATGAATTTTTTGACAAGTAAACAAGGGGCTGACATGTTTTTGAGCCTTCAAGGAATGCATTCCCTTTGAAAAAACATCATCCTTGAAGCCTCCTTATGCCTTTGTCCTATGATAAATCCTCACCGCTGATTCCATGAGAGGAGCCTCTCTGTTTGTGAAGAAATTGCCCAAAAGGCATTTTCCCTCTTATCTCATTCCTATTTAACCTTTGTTTACTTCCCTTCTACTCCTATCTATTTCCCCATTTAACCCTCCAAATCATCCTAACACCCCTTCGAATCTTACAAATACCATTTCTTTGGCGTGAAAACACTTTTTTCTCCCTACCGAATCCCTTTCCTGGCCTTTAAAAGCATTAAAAATAGGCCAAAAGACCCACTTTTCACTTTATGAGGCTTAGCCCTTTCTGGCCATCCCCCTAACCACTTCCCCACATGACTCCAGCGCTAATACCAAGCGCTAGCCCATAAGGCACTAATCACAATCGGAAGTGCAGAGCGGAGTGCAGTTTCTTTGCAAAGTCGAAACCCCCGATGCGATAGTGTATTTGTTATGTTAAACCCCGCCGCGATCTGAGCTATCTATTTGTTCGGATCCGATGGCCTAGCGTTAATCGCAGTGCGCCCATCGCTCGATTTCATCCACTCCTCCGATTTCATCAGAGCCGTCGATCTACCTCCAAATCGGACAGTAGTCGCGCCATCGTACCGCCGCTCCAATCGCAATCGAAAAAGTATTAATGTACCACTGTCTTACCCCTCCAATTACAGTCTCCGTCGTTGATCAACCGCTTTGATCCGATGGCCCAACGCTAATCGCAACCCAAACCATCAGAGTTTCTTCCCTTGCTCTGCTCTGATGCGATTAGATCGCAGCCGTTGACCTCTTGAGATCCGACGGCCCAGATCCATCTCGCTCCGCTCCTTTGTGCCCACCTGTCTTCGTTTCGATTGAGTCTTAACTGTTGATGCATCACTCTGATCCAATGGGAATCGCATAATCGCAACATCACTCCTATCGCAATCACAAATCTTAAGCAATGCCACCCTCTGCTCATTGCAATTGCGATCCCCCGACGTAGTCCCAGCCGTTGATCTCACATAATATCTGATGGTCATAAACCAATTGCACCATCGTTCATTGGAGTGTCGACCCTCCCTTTTCTCCCCTCCGATTGGATCGCAGCCGTCGATCTCCTCCTGAGATCCGATGGTCCTAAATGAATCACCCTCCACCCATGCCGGGTCCCACCACGCACAATCAGTTCCATTGCATTTCATTCATTTCTTTGCATTCCGCCTAAGTCCAAACTTCTGCGGTTTACACTAAAGGTTTAACGTTTTACATTAAAGTTTATGCATTTCTCCACCTTGAAAACCCCATCAGTCACAGTTTACACCATATTTCTGCATTTTCCATCGTTGCTTCATCTGAAACCGTCGTTTTCGCTCACTGCTGCGCTGCCATCTTCACGACTCTCCACTACATCCATCCTCTCGTGCATAGATTTCTTAACAAATTTGCGTGTTTTGTAGGATATAGGTAGTGAACGCCGCCATGGTTCACAGTCACCGTTACAGTGGCGCAGAACGAAAGAAAGACCATTTTTAGAGCCTGAAATCACAAAGAAGAGTCTGGCAAGGTGCTGGAGCACGATTTTCATTAAAAATATATATTTTTACAGTGCGAAACCTTTCCAGCGCCATCAAAACTCATATTTCACTAACAGAGATAGTTGTAACGGCAAAGAGTTTCAGTATAGAGTTAAGGAGTTCTAATGCACATTATTAAAGATATTAAGCCTTAATTCAGAGTTTTAAAGGCCAAGTACTAGATTGAAGACCTCATAAATCACACAAAAGGCCTAGCATGCAGAAACAATATCATCAATGGTTACACATCAGCAGAAGTCTCCTCCCAAGAAAGGACATAGTACTCATACTGTTTTAAGTCTACATTGTGCCCATGAGAAGTTTTCCTCCTTCACAACGGTCCTAATGCTAGCAGAGCATTTTTTGCACAGTATGGCAGTCCTCACAGTCACTTATCAACCTTTTTGTTTATTCTCCAGAGTACTGCAGTGGTGCTACAACAAAGTACATCAAAGACATACTTGGAATAAATCGCAGCCTGTCAAAGACCACTCTTTCATCTAAAGAGTACTGAAGATCAATGCTCAGACATTAAAACAGAATGGATTTCGACCCACTGTTTTTGCTCTGTTTTTAATGTTCATTTAGTATTTCATATACCTCCTCTGCCTCTCTCTCAGCTATAAAATTCATGAAGAAACTCATTGTAAGGTTGTTGATCGGCTATATGTGAATTGCAAGCTGTTTCTTCTGAGACATGTTCTCTGTGTAAAGTTGTAAGATAGAATGAGGAAGATCTTTTCAGACTAAATATCAAGCTATTGGTAATGTTGTACTTGACTGGTGTTTCTCTTTAATATGACAAGCACATTTCTTTGGATCCCGATTTAAAGCAATGATGATGTTGTTCTGTCTCTGTCTATGTTTTCCTTTTTAGTTCATTACATTTCATTTCTTCTGGCTTGCATCAGAAATCTGGCATAGGATTTATCCTTGTTAGGTACCCTATGTTTCTGCTCTTCTTGCCTTCAATGTTTTCTGTTGTATGTGTTATCTGAGGATTGATTTCAAGTTAATTTAACCAGTGTAGTGGTTCCATATGCTGCTAGCTGATGTATGAATTAATGAAACTGTTCTTAGATGTTCTTGTTAGGCTTTAATTGAATGAACTGGGATACCGGGAGTCTAGAAATCTGTCTCTATCTCACTAGGATCCTTTTCATTTAATTTAACCTTTCTAAGTTCCCTTGAGCTGGATGCTGAAGCATTGAGAGTTCAAAGTCTCTCTCTGATCTCAGGTTTTGAACTTTGTGCTCTAAATCTTGAATGTTTCCTTGTCTGAAGAGTTAACCTTTTAGGTTCTGTATCACAGGTTTTCCAATGGCATGTCCTATCCCTAGATCTATTTCCTAGAAGGTCACCTTGGAGGTTTCCTTGCTTTCACCTTCTTTCTTGCCTTTTTCCTATCACACTATCATCTTTAAGATCCAATGCTTTAGATGACTAGCCCAACTGAAAGCCTGCACATTGAATAGCAAGTAAACCCTTTCCTGACTCCATCGCCCAATGGTCTTGACTATTCTCTGAATTATCTCTCCTTTGCCTAAAAAATTTCATTGCTCAGCCTTGTCTCATACTAAAACCTTCTTTCCTGATTCCCAGCAACCAAACAAAAATCAAACAAACAAACCCTGTGCATGTAACAAGCCCAATATCTTAACCTCGAGCTTCAAAGACATAAAACCTTTGCTTGTATAGAGAGATCCCTCTCTGGACCCAGGAGGGCTAGATCCTAGGGTCTGAAAGTGGTTCTGATGTTGTCTCATCTTTTGGTCTTGCCAATCTGGCCAAAACATGGGAACAACAACAGAAATTAAAGATCATGCTAATAGATAATATGAGGATGATGATGAATATGGTGGAGATGGACAAGGCTTTCCTCCACTATCGTTTGAATACTTATCTTCATCCTTCTTGCCTTATGAGGTTCCCTCTCCATGTAAAGGCTTAGAATTATTTCCAACCATATTGGTGTCCCTCTCTTCAAAGTGGATCCTAACCCTCTCAGTCAGATTATAAAAAGCCTTCTTGTAAGCTTCTTCTTTTGAAAGACCTTTAGTCTCTGCAAAACCTGACATGATGGCTATGGATTGAAGCTCAGCTTCTGGTGCAAATTGTACCTCCTAAATCTTAGCTTCTTGGGATAAAATTTGAGGTGCTTCAAATGCAGCTGTGAGTGAAACTTTGGGTGGAGAGGGTTCCCTTGTGGCTCTCCTTCTTCTGGTCCTAACTTTAGGACTAGCAACCAATAGTTGCCCTTCTCCTCTATGCAACTTTAACCTTGTAAGCATCACAAATTTGCAACCATTTAAACCCTATTTGCACAAACTCAAGAAAATCAAGAAAACAACCTTTGCAACCTTTGTTATGATACCAACTTGATCTAAATTTGAATGGTAGTTCTTTTGCGCTAATTTCATCTTCAGATTTATAAATAATTTTTTGATATTATGCTTTATGTGCATAGGTTTCCTTGGTGTTTATGAGTATCAAACATGTAAATGAGCTGAGTTTTAATTTAAATTCCAGAGCATAAAGCATGAAAAACAAATTTTGAACAAAAATAATAAAAATTACAGCAAACCATCACAATTGATCCATTAACACAGTGTTTTGATGAAGGAATTCACCCCTCCTGGGCTACATCTCCCTAGTCGAACTTCCATGGCTTGGGCCTCTATATTAGCTCAAATGTGAAAAAATTGTTATTTACATTCACCTATTGCTCCTGAAACTTGCTTCAATGTGTCCAGAAGGTCCAAATCATTCGGAAATGAATATTCTTTCACTTAATTTGTTCAAATTTTGCCAAATATATGGCCAAAACAGTTTTTCCTACTAAACTGCCTCCAAAACAGGCGAAGACTCTAGTTAAGGCTGCCAAATTTGGGGCAATGCCTAAATTGGTGGCTCCACGTAAAATTCCGCCAAATTATGCAGTAGTTAAATTAAATATAAACATGTTTAATTATGGATGAGGTTGAGATTAACGCTAAAGACACTTTAACATAAACCCAGATTAATGAAATGATAAGCACATTTATCAGTTCTTTATGGGTTAGTAAAACCCATTTAAGAACCTTATTCCCACACTAATGAAACTCTGCTATGTCGTGGTCATGCGTATGGTTCTGTGGGGAGGGGGATGGCCCACTACAAGCCCCTCATCTTTGCAAACCATTGATATTAAATAGAATTTGGCGCCATATGTTAACAAGGACTAATGGGGTGAGCTAGTGATAAGCTGGTGTGCTATTGTGGGGGAGGTCGTGGGGTCGAGCCCCAACCTCCACCCAACCTGTGCATAAAATTCTTTCACTGATATATATATGTAAAACCTTTGGCATATACATTAATTTTAACTTTGATATAAAATTATTATGTGCCCAGATAATATATGTATTGAGACCATAATGTAAAATGCACCATATATTATAAAATCCACCATATCAAACATAGTTCGACCATATAACATATGAATTCGACCTGTAATGTATGGTTGCTCACCATATTAATTTGACAATGCATAATGAAATTTTGAACTTTGGCATATAAAATCAATCGAGACTTTGGATAGGGTCAACCAGAGGGGGCACGTGGAAGCCCCTAGCTGCACTACGTATCCGCCTCTGGTTGGAACATTCCACCATATAAAAAAAATTCAACTTCAACCTTAGGAGCACATTCATAAAAGAATTTCACCTTCAAAACTAGTTGACGAATCTTGAAGTGACACTTTTCACAGTGTCATTGGGAAAACTGAAGAATATTCCCATAATATATTTAAATTTGCTGACTAGGCTGCCATGTCACCAATGTGTCACTTCTTCAAATTTTTTAGCTGTTTATGAAAATGAACAACCAAATCTATCTTCTTCATCTAGACTCCGTTTTCGATGAAAGGAATTGCACCCAATTCTTGGTGACGAGCTCTTTGTTGTCGTTAAGTTTTCAATCACTTTTGAGAACTTTTATTTTTGATCTTTTACACTAAGCACCTAATCAATCCCAAATACTAAGTATGATCTTTATTGAAATCACACTTGCTATATTTAACATACAACTGGTTAGCCCTTAAACTTTGTAATACATTAAATTTTTTTCATGGTCCTCCAAACTTATGGAGTAGATCATAATATCATCAATAAATATTAGAACAAATTTTTCTAAATAAGGATGAAACATGTCATGCATAAAACTCATAAATGTTGTTGGGGAATTTGTGAGCCCAAAGGGTAATACCAAAAAATCATTGTGCCCGTACTAGGTTCAAAATGTTGTCTTATAATTATCCTCCTCTTTGATTCATATTTGATGATACCCTGATCGTAAGTCTATTTTTTCAAACACCCTTGCCCCTCTAACTTGGTCAAACATGTCATCAATACTTGGTAGAGGGTAATATTTATTTTTTATAATCAGTTTGTTTAGATGTCTATAGTCAATGCACAACTGCAAGGTACCATCCTTCTTCCTCAAAAATAATATAGGAGCTCCCCAAGGTGAAACATTTGGGCGAATGCACCCTTTATCTAGAAGTTGTTGCAAATGAATTTTAATATTCATTAATTCATGTTTACTCATATGATATAGAGTCCTCGACATAAAAGTTACTCCCAAGATTAATTCTATAATAAAATCAATATACTGCTTAGGTGGTTGCCCCTGTATTTCTTCTAGAAAAAAGTGCACAAGCTCTCAAATAATTGGTACACATTCCAAGGAGTTTATTTGATCATTGGAATTCCTATAACCTACTTGAACATCATAAATTTGACAACCCTTTCATATGCATTTTCCTAGTCGGTTAGCAGTAATAGGTCGTAATCTAATAACTCTTCTTATTGCTTGAATTTCTTGCCTTTCTCCATTTCGTCAAGGAACTTACAGTTTTATCTTTACAATTTACTAACGACCAATTTTTCTCTAAAAAATCCATCTCGATTAACACATCATATGCCCCTAAAGGTAGAGTATTTAAGTCCACAACTATTTGTTGTCCGGTTACTTCAAAGGGGTTCTTTTCTACTTTGGAATTGACCCTTTACTTGGCTCAAGTAGCTACTTGCACTAACCAAGGGATTTTAAATTTCATTTTTTGTAGTTTACACAATTCTACCAGCTTTGAAATGATGTAACTCAAGTTTGCACTTGTGTCGATTAAAATAGAAATAGGATGTTCATATACTTTACCTTTGAGCTCTATCATTGTTGGTTGATACTCAACTTGGTTACTGTCCAAATTTGCATTAATTCATGGAATGCTCCTAGCCACTTCCCCCACCATAGAGGCTTATTGAATGTTGGAAGCTTGTTTGAGGCGAGCACAATTAGGAATTTTATTATAATAATGGTGCTCCCCTCAATCCCAACACTGAAAAGGGGGTTTTTGTTATTGACTAGGTTCTGGTTCGCTTCCACCTACAATTGCTTGGCTTCATTTTTTAGTCCAAACTTCCACTGATTTCTTCCCATTATTTAGGGTTTTGGTTTTGTATTCATACTTATACCATTAGTGATTTTTCCCCTTTAAAGTTTTGGAATTTTTTCTGACCTTTTCTATTCAACCCACTTCTACTACATTCCCCATTTTGCTTCATTTGTTGGAAGCATATACGGGCCTTCCAGATAACTTCATCCACTGTATTTGGGTTGTCAAATTCTAGTTTTTCTTGCTTTAAAATGGGAAGACTCTTAATAGAAATATGCATCTTATATTTTTTCTCCCGAATATATGGAATGTATCTTAACAAGGATGTAAATTTGTTTACAAATTCATTCATAGTCAGATGTCCCAATATTAGGTCGTGGAATTATTTTTATTTTTCATCATAGAAGCATTCAGTGAGGTATTTATATTTAAAATGTTTCTGAAATTCGCTCCATGTTATCTCCTACTCTTCAATTTCTAGAACAATCTTGATCTCTTCCCACCATAGAGTGGCTTTACCCTACAATTGTAAATTTCCAATATTGTTTTCAGATTATTATCATATTCATATATATGAAAATATTTATTCATATTAATCAACCAAGCCTTGGCTACATCTTCAGCTTTTCCATCAAATGTTGGGGGTTTTACTTTCTTGAACTCGCCCTAGAGTTCAAATTTCTTATTTTTATCCTCCTTGTCTTCCTAGACATTATCAGATCTTCCTTCTTCATCATTGTCCCCCCCTTCTGATTCCTCATTGCACTCCTTCTGGCGAAGTGTCTCTTTATGGTTTCCATTTCCAACACTTGAATTTCTTTCCTTTATTCCTTTATTCTGTCTATTTCACAAAATTTTTAAAATATTTTCTTGTTACTTCCCCAGCCTTTCATTGTCAGCTTATAAATTAGTTATCTCAGCCCGCAGTTCTTGGATTGTTTCCAGTAATGCTGCATTCGATTGCTGATATTCCTCTCCCAATTTCAACCACATATATGGATTCATTTCCATGTAAGGTGCATTGGATCTTACCCAATATTCAGTTCCTCTAATCATCGCATTCGTACTCTGTGCACAATAACAATTTTCTGACATATTAGTTACCCGTTCGATCACAATGTTGAAACTAGGCTCTGATACCACTTGTAACGATTATCACCGAAAAAAAAAAAATCCTTCCTATGCACATTCGTAATTCAATTCATTGAATATAATATATGACTTACATATCATTGCTAAGATCATTTTTTAATATCACATGGTAAAGTGGACTTCTAATCTTTGTGGTCATCATATGGAAGGCTTTGATTTGTTTTTGGCTATGAATACCATAACTATGTGTTCGAGTATGCTGGAAGATATTTGGTTCAACTCTCTCACACACACACACACATACACACACATATATATATATTTCTGTGTGTGTGTGTTTGTTTTCAAACTATTTACCACACATACTAACCACGTATAATACACCCACAAACCTTAAGTGTGATTTAATACTTTTCCTTCCATGCCCACTTTTCACTGTCCGGCCTTGGCCACTTGGAAGCATATTTTCTGTCGAACTGAGGTTATATGATCTGAAGGCCACGATGGATCTGGAGTTATATGAGGTAACGACCCTCTGGTTTCAAGAAGGTTCTATTCCATTCTTTCGCTCCAGTGTAGGGTCTTATTGTTCTACAACCAAGGTATTCAAATGGTTAGTTTGTGTCGGCGTAGCTCCATGGTGACCTGTAATTATTATTTTCCCACACAGGTGTGAACCCTTATACCCTTCCTTTCTTGTTTATACACGCCCTCAGAATTTCTAAAACCTATATTGAATCTTTGGGATTTCATTTGGCAATTCCAGGTTCCTCGTTAGGGGTACCAGTAAAGTCTTATGCTCCGAATCAGTTCTTGGTGTGGGTCAGTGCCTACTCTACCGTCCTTGAGAAAATTTTCCCTACCTGCAGATTTCTATGGTAACTCTCCTTGACCTTCTTACTTGTTACTTGCAGTGTCAGGACATGCATAGTCTGCAAAATTTTCTAGGTATTGTAATTTTGATCGTGCTCTATACGTTATTCTTCCAGTTTTACTTTTAAATTACTGCAACTTGTTTTCTAAAATTAATTTTTGGTTTTTCCCCCCTTCCAGGTACGTATGGTGCTATATCCATTATTTTACCTGTGATGTCGAGCTACGGAACTGATCACTTGAATTATGTTCCTCGAGGTTTTTGTTTCCTTACAAATCGCTCAATGGAATTGGTTGTTTTCGCAAGTCTCGCTTGCAACGACCTCTCATCTTGTTTTCTTTCGTTGATTAACATATTTTAGGTTTTCAACTGAACTGTGATTAATTTAGGAATGATTTTAGTCCCTTGGGTTCCTCTGTTGCCGATTATGTTAGAATACTTGTTTAAATATTAAATACTTTGATAACCCTACAAGGGTCATGACATTTGGTTGTTTCTTTATTGGTTATGGTGATAGGAATAGTTGAAAACCCTACAGTTATTTTCTGTTATCAAGGTTTTGGTTATTGTGTTAGAAATGGTTTTCTTATATTGCTTTGTTAACATAATATCATGATAATTTGAGGCCTGCCGCCACTCTTTTTCTATTAACTTGTCAATTTCTTGTTTTCGAACAAATTATTTTGTTATCTTTTTCAATTATGTTTAATAAGGAATGGATTGTTAGTTACAATTTTCGCTTTCTTTTAAATTTTTAGGAACTCTTTGTTCCCAAGTTCATTATTTATGAATTTTGTAGTTGTACAAATTATACAACATGCATGTATCTCTTGGATTCACCCAATCTAATAATTTACTAAAGTTAAATACTGAATCGCTTCTACAAATCTTTTGCGGAATTAAAAACACAATCTTTAATCACATGAACATGAAGAAAGATCAATCAAAGATAAGACATATAATTTCCCAGGGAAAGCTTACAGCTAAAAACCCCACTATATTGTATTTTATATTCAACATGGATCATCAAACAATTACATACAAAACTCTTCTCACAAGAGCCCTCCAGTACTCAGCTAATTGTCTCACACTGTCATATGCAAAAATGACCAACACATAGCCAATTCTCAGCCTCCAGAAAACCTACCTTGCTTGCGCAATCCCTGAAAGATAGGAATTATTACCTGCCTTGACTGCACAAGTATCATGGGCACTATGTTAATCCTACAACTGATAGTCAACTTCCCTTTCACTTAGAACTCAACTAGGTCTCCACCGGATCTGACATGCATGTAGCTAATAATAGTAAATCCTCAGTTTCATGTGAGATCATTGATTGTGAATTAATTAATATTTAATTCACCTGATATCTCACTAGTGTATCTTTAGTTACAACTAGCGCAACTGAGTTTAACTCACTTAATTGAGTTAAACTATTACAAATTGCATTAATTAATGCACTACTGCACTTTGAAATCTGTTACAACTAGAATTACTCTGCATGCCTCACCAAATACGTCTAGCTTGAAATCCTCTAGCTACCTGAATTTATCACTTTCAGTTAACTGATTCAAGTCCACATTGAGAATAGTTTTCAGTTTAATTTCCATATTAATTAAGGGATAACCAAAATAGACATGCACCCAAAAATAACACCATGGGCCCCATCCTATTCTGTGTGCTTAATGCACTCGGCGTGGGTGTTGAATTTTCTTGTTGAATCTCAACACTCCCTCTCAGCAAGAAAGGGATTATTATTTACCCTAATCCTATTTCTATGTTATTCAAATTTTCTCCTGGTGAGCACCTTCGTCAGAATATTTGCATCATGATCCTCCGTGGGAATGTACTGAAGCAACATTATGCTTCGCTACACACAATCTATGATATAATGGTACCAGATATCTATATGCTCGGACCTATCATGAAACAAAGGATTAATTGAGAGTTTAATGCAACTCTAATTATCACAATGAATCACTATCAGATCCATCTAAGAACCAAACAAACCAAACAAGATCTTTCTCATCTAGATAGCCTCACATGTAGCTTGAATTGCTCCCATGTATTTTGCTTCCACTGAACTAAGTTCCACGGATCGTTGCTTCCTTTTGTACCAGGAAATTGATGTAGATCCAATGCTAAATATCCCCCCTGATGTGCTCTTTCTGTCTGATGGATTGCCAGCCCAATCCTCATCTGTGAAGCCATGCAGCTTCACTCCCTCTATCCGTCTATACCATATACCGTACTCTGATGTGACCCTCAGGTATCTCAAGACATGCTTCCCCGCCTTCCAAAATATCTTCGTAAGCTTAACCATAGCTTGACTCATATGGTTAACTACATAGCAAATGTCTGGTATTGTGTTCACTAGATACATTTTCAAACCCACTAATTGTTGATAGACAATAACATCCACTACCTCTCTAGAAGTAGCATCCTCTTTCCTCCAATTTCTTGGAAGAGGAGTATCCATGGGTTTGTATCTCTCCATGTTAAACTTACCCAATATCCCCTTTGCATACTTGCCTTAAGACACAAAAATTTCACCATCTTGCTGCCATATTTCCAATCCAAGGAAATAATGAAGGAGTCCCATGTCCTTCATTTTGAACTTTGTTGTGAAACCAACTCCAAAAAGAGAAGAAAAGAGATATCAACGCCTTAGAAATAAGGCACTTCGAGGGGGCAACCACCAATAAATTACATGAATGAACAAATCTTGGATGATACAAATGAAAAAACCTCCTTTCTATATATTGGAGTCCATGGGGCCACAATGTAATCCTAGTGGGGCCACAATGTAATCCTAGCCGACCTAACAATAATAATGTAAGGGCACAATAATAACAATATGAGGGTTACAGGGGTACAACAATAACAATAAGGGGGGCTACACTAACATAATAAGGGACCACACTATTAATATAGGGACTTAACATGCCCCTCTCCTTCAAACAAGTGTTGTCCTCAACGCTTGATTATTTCTTGATGCTTCTGTATAAAATTCTCATCCTCCCATGTGAAATATTCTACAGGAAAGTTCTTCCACTTGCTGAGATACTCTGAAATTGATCTTACTTGTCGAGTTCTTGTTTCTATGACTGCTTCATAACTTCTTTTGATGTCATGTTTATCTTCCTGTTGTTTCATTAGATTTTGCCCCAAAGTTGGGTTATCCTTTGAGAGTTGGAGAACTTGTTGTTGATGCTCGATGTGATCTTCCACTAATTTATCATCCATATTTGCTATTATTTGATCCTTCAAACCATCCAACTTAGCCTCCATTTCTGCTTTTAAACCATCTATGTCATCTTCGGTTTCTCTTCGTAAGATCAAAATTTGCTGCACTTGGTACTGTAATTTTGATATCTCATACTGCAATTCTTCCTCTTCATGCATCATAGTATAGATTTTTGAGGGCTTAATGGGTGTTGAATTATTTTTAGGGGCCATTTTAGAATCCAATACTGATATCTTTTCTTTAACATTCCCTTGGAATCAATTCAACTTGATTCTTCAAACAAGACTTATGCAATTCGGAAAAAAACAAATACACACCTTTTACTTGCTTTTGAGGAGCTCTTTATTGAAATTGAATTATATATATAGCTGCAGATCCTTAATATCTGAAATTTGGCCTTATACTAGCCCTCTTAAGCTTCTTTCAAATGTCACAGGCCTGACCAAATTTGTATTCTTCAAGACAAAGATATGTCCAATCTCCCACAATGACCCAATTATGGACTGGTTCAGTAGAGAAAAATGTACGACTTGCCTCGTCTTCCTGTTTCCTCCTTTGGCTCTGAAATTGATAGAAATAAAACTAAAGTCCGTGTACTTGTGGCCACTTTTTACAGCATTCTAATCTTATGCTTAGAGAGAGAGAGAGAGTTATGAAGCTTTTCCCATGATAACCTCTTTGAGAAATTTAAATTCGAGAGCCTGAAAAAGACATAACTTCCACAAATCATATCTCCAAAAATATTGTGAAACAAGCTCTAAAAGTTTGCGACGATTTTCCTCAGGCTTTTGGCTTCACTCTCCAAAAATTTCAGCCTCTGAATCTTCGTAGAAAAAAATTTATAGCGAAAATTCCGTGATGACCTATTTAGGTTAAATTCAGGAGCCTGCAAAAATCCCCAACTTCCATAGATCATATCTCCGAAAATATTGCGAACCAAGCTCTGAAATTTTGCGACGATGTTCCTCAGGAATTTGGTTTCGCACTCTAAAAATTTCAGCTTCTGAACCTTCGTAGAAAAGAATTTATAGCGAAAATTCCACGATGACAGCGAAAACCCTAGAATCGAAAGCTCTGATAGCAAATGTTGTGAAACCAGCTCCAAAAAGAGAATAAAAGAGATATCAATGCCTTATAAATAAGACACTTCGAGGGGGAAACCTCCAATACATTACAAGAATGAACAATTCTTGGATGATACAAATGACAAAACCTCCTTTCTATATATAGGAGTCCATGGGGCCACATTGTAATCCTAGCCAACCTAACAATAATAATGTAAGGGCACAATAATAACAATATGGGGGTTACAGGGGTACAACAATAAAAATAAGGGGGGCTACACTAACATAATAAGGGAATACACTATTAATAAAGGGACTTAACAAACTCCCTTGTAAGATTCTCCTTGCATGAGTTTATCAGCTACTCATCACTAGTCAAAATTAGATCATCAACATAAAGAATAATGATCAATAACTTACCCTCAACCACAATGTGGTACAGGTTTGGATCTGCTTCACTTTTTGTGAAGCCCAGTTTGGTGAAATAGTTGTCTATCTGAGTGTATCAAGCACAGGGTGCTTGCTTCAACCCATACAATGCTCTTTTGAGTAGACACACATGTGACTCACTGTTGAAGATCTCAAAAAATTTAGGCTTCTCTATGTACACCTCTTCCTCAATGATCTCATTGAGAAACACAGTATTCACATCCATCTGATGAATGAACCATCCCATCTGCCCTAAGAGTGCAAGGATGGATCTTATGGAAGAGTACCTTGCAACAGGTGAAAAAGTCTCATCATAATGTATCCTCTCGATCTGTGAGAATCCCCGAGCCACAAATCTGGCCTTGTATTTCTCCAAACTCCCATTAGCAGCATGCTTTACCTTGTAGATCCATCTTGATCCAACCACTGATTTGTCAACCAGTCTTGGGACTATCTTCCATGCACCGTTCTTGACAATAGAGTCATACTCCTCCACCATTGCATCAACCCAAGTTGCCTACTATGTTGGCAATATGTTCCTTGTATCCTATAATATTGAATTGAGTGTCCTTGATGGAAAATATTTGGCAAAGGATGAAGAAAATATCTGTATGAAGAATCTCAGCAGTCTATCAGAATTTTTTGTGTAGCATATTGATTATTTCTATATGTAACAATGTATACGTGGGTTTGTAAAGGCCAATTCGCGTATGCACGCAGATAAGTACATTCCAAGTCACGTATACCCCTTTTACATTCCAAAATTATGATACCAAGGGGCATCACCATGGTATTTGCACACAGTATTGAGCGTTGAGTTGTATATTTGATTCCATCTATGAATACCATCAGCTGTGATATGGTTTTCACTCATGGTATTGTAAAAGGCTAAATCTATATAAGGAGCAGAAGATCATAGTGCAAGGGGTGCATGAGTAAGGGTTGTTAATGAAATAAATTTCTCTTAGGAATATCTGCATGGAAGAACTCTGCTTTTTATAAATATGAATCTATGATGCACCCATGGATATAATGATTCAGGATATCTAGATCTGAATATGATGAAACTCTAATATGATCCACTGAAGAAATGATGATGACCTATCGCAAGTCTGCTAAAGACAAATGAAGAAATCTGAGTAAGTCTTATAGATCTAGTCTATTCTAAAAAATTTACTTTTACAGATCTATACGTTATTTGGTCTTAGTAAAAGCACGTATATACGCGGGTTCACCTGAAGAAAAGCGCGTATGGAAGTTAGGGTTTTTTGAAGCCTATTACAGATGTTTCTACTATGATTCCTGCTTATTTTCTGTCGTCTATCAATGAAGTCTTCTTGAAGATCTGGGTTGTTTGAATACTGAATATACTGCTAAGTTGATTATGTATAAATCTAATCAATGATTGAAGAAAACATGGTTAAGGCTAACTGACTATTGAATGGATCTGCATTGCTGAGAAAATGTCTGACTGAAAGCCTCAAATCTGAATCTGAGTCTAATCACATTCTAAAAGACAGTATACACAGAAATATACATGGGTTGATGCAAATAAAAGTGCGTATACACGCAGCTTCAATGAAGTAAAGTAGCGTATTCATATTAGGTTATGAAAACAATATGCACCGAGGCATACGCAGGTTGGTGTGCGGGAAAGAGCGTATACACGCGGCATTAATGAAGAAAAGTAGCATATGCTATTTAAATTGATGACTGTTCATAGTTGAGTTTGTATCTGCATATTTATTCTAAAGTCTGGGTTATTTTTGATGTTCTGGTTACAGTGATTTCACTGTTCTGATTGAAGTATTGGGAAAAGTTTATGATTGTTGATATTAGTGAAGGGTTGTGTTAATGCTGTTTGATCCAGTATTAAAATTGATGAAACATGGTCAGTAGTGTGTTTGAGGGTTGAAGCCTTCAGTATGGAAGTAGAAGCTTCCTGCCAGTAGAAGCTGGTGTTCTGTTCAGGGGGTTTAAGCTCCCTTCCAGGAGTGGCTGGTAAACGAGAAGAAAGGGGGTTGTAGCTCCCTTCCAGTAGCAGCTGAAAAATGAGAGAAGGTTGTAGCCTTTAGCAGGTATAAGCTTGCGTACTGATATGATTCTGCATCAGTACATATTGTAAACAGTCTTTCATAATAATAAATTTTGAAGACAGAGACAACAATAGCAGTGGTTTTCTCCCGAATTGGGTTTCCACCTTAAATCTTGGTGTTCATGTGTGTTGCTCTTATGTGATGATTTATACTATTTTTTTTGCACATATCTACTAATTATCTAAACTGATGTATGAATTTTAAATCTGAGTTAAAGACTGTTCGTGGAAAGTTTTCTAATCTATAAATTTATATCAGTATACGCTAGTTTCTTTCAGCAGATCTACGTGTGTATGCGATTTGAGTTCATAGAAGTCGTGTATGGAATTATCTTATCAGTAAGTTCTAAATATTGATTCACCCACCTCTCAGTATTTTTCCAACAATTGGTATCAGAGAAGGTCCTTCTGAAGAATCTTAGCCACCAGAAGGAAGATCAGCAAAGATGAGCAATCAACATGGGACAACATCTATCAGGCCTCCACTCTTCAATGGAAACAATTTAATCTTCTGGAAGACAAGGACAAGGTCCTACCTTCAGTCTCTTGGAGCAGATGTATGGGCTATTGCTGAAGGTGGTTATCAATATCCAGCCTCAGTTCCAACAGATGCAACGACAAGAAAGAAATATGAAACAAATGCAAAGGCGATCAATTCATTATTGGGGAGTCTGACTGAATCAGAATTTGTCAAAGTCATGCAGTTGAATAAAACAAAAGAAATATCGGACAAAATTATTCTAAGCTATGAAGGTGATACAAAGGTAAAAAGTGTTAAACTCCAAACTCTCAAAATTCAATATTAAAATCTAAGGATGCATAATGAGGAGAGAATTTCTAGTTTATTTTTACGTCTAGATGATATTCTAAATCATATGAGAAATTTGGGTCAAACTATGCATAACTAACACTACTCTGGTTTAAAAAAAATTAAGATCTCTAACTTCAAAATTTGAGTCAAAAGTGTCTGCTATTGAAGAGAAGTAGTATCTTAAAAATCTTACTATTGTTCAACTTCATGGCATTCTAACCGCATGTGAAATGAGAAAATGAGGATCATCTAAAGTCAAAGAAGTCGTCTTTAGAACTGATACAAAAAGAAAATAAGTATAAGAGACAGAAGGATCAGGGTATGTTTCAGAAGAAGATGAGGTAAATTTTGTAAAGAAACTCCATCTTGGCACCAGAAGGTTTAGAGGTAAGCTTCCTTTCAAATGTTTTTATTGTGGAAGAGTTGGTCACTATGCTGCTAAGTGTCCTCATAAATAAATTCATGAAAAAGGAAAGGAAGTAGCAAGAAGAAATAAGAATCTGTTTAGCAATATAAAAAGTTATTATACTCATGAAGATAGTGATGGGTTATCAGACAGTGAGGAAGAATCTGATCAAGATCTTATATTTCTCATGGAATTTTAAAAAGAGCCTAGAGAGGATAAGGATACATTTATGGATGCTCTAGAAGATAATGATTTTCTTGAAGAAATCAATCAGCTCAAAATATTCTTGGAAGAAAACAAAATATCCATAGAAACTCTAAAGAATCAGCTTGTAGAAAAGGAGAAACACAATAAGAAATTAGAATGTGAAATAGTAAGTCTAAGGAAAGAAATTGAGAAAGTAAAAATCTTGAATCTTAGATTTGCTAAAGGTTTTGAAACCTTAGATGAAATTATAAAGGTACAACATTCTCCTCTTTTAAAGACAAGTCTTGGATATATCGGAGAATATTCTCAGTCTTCAGCACCAAACTATCTAAAAGCAACTACAACCAGCCTACAACATTCTATCACCCAGCAAGGGAACAAAGAAAATTTACAGGTAAAGCATGACCATTTCAATACAAAGAACAATAACAGAAATATCCTTCAGAGAAATACCAATCAACAGGTAAACACAAAAAGAATATTCCATGATCACAAAAAATTCTTATTTAATGGACAATGTTTCTCAAGTCATAATTTTGGTCATAAATTTGTTCAATGTGTTGCATACAAAACCATCATGACCAGAGAAGCAAGAAAGAAAATAATTGAGACTGGAATAAAGAAGAATACATATAACAACTTTTCTCCTTTACAAAATGAAATTGAATGTGCTTATTGCAATAACTTTGGTCATGAAGAATCGAAATGCAGGAGAAAACTTCAGCCAAAAGAGCATATACCTTCAACCTCCGAAGTATGGAGAAAGAAGGAATTACAGGTTGAGAACTTTCCAATAGATTTATTTGCAGAAGGAGAAGAAAATCAATGGTATATTGATAGCGGATGTTCAAAACACATGACAGGTGACAAAAATAAACTTCTTGCATACAATTCTCTAGAAAAGGAAAAGAATGTTACTTTTGGAAATGATACTCCTGTAGTTATTAAGGGAAAAGGTTCTGTTTTTCTAAAATAAAAGGTGAAAGCTAACAATGTTATGTATGTGGATGGATTAAAGCATAACCTGTTAAGTGTAAGTCAAATGTGTGATCAAGGAACTGAAGTTTTCTTTAGCTCAAAATAATGTGTGGTACGTGATCTTGACATAGGAAAAACAATAGTAAAAGGAACTAGAACACCAAGTAATTTGTATGTTTTGAAAGGTTGTAAAGAACAATGTTACTTGGGTAAATCTTCAAAAAATTGGTTATGGCATAGAAGATTGGGACATTTGAGCTTCTCTCAAATCAACAAATCTACCAAACTCAAAGCTATTCGTGATCTTCCCAACATTACTCTGCCTGAAAGTACCATATGCAAATCTTGCCAATTCGGTAAGCAAACCAAAGTGAAATTTAATGCCAAATAAGGATCAGAAAGTAAGCCTCTTGAACTCATTCATACTAACCTAAATGGACCTGTAAGGAAAAATTCACCCCGTGGAGAACAATACTATATTCTGTTCATTGATGATTTCTCTAGAATGTGTTGGATTGGGTTGCTAAAACACAAATATGAAGCATTTGAAAAATTTCAGATCTTTAAAGCCCTGGTTGAAAATGAATTAGATTTAAAAATCAAGTGTCTTAGATCTAACCGAGGTGAATATATATCAGATGAATTCTTTGATTTTTGTGAGAAACATGACATAAAAAGACAATTTTTTGTAGCTGTTACCCCACAACAGAATGGCGTAGCAGAAAGAATGAATAGAACAGTCCAACAAATGGCTAGAGCTATGCTTGATGATTCTAGAACACTTGACACATTTTGGGGAGAAGCAGCACATACAGCAGTAAATATTATTAACAGGACACATGCTCGTGTAAACAGTGATAAAACTCCATATGAGTTCTGGTATGGTAATCTTCCCACTGTAAAGCATTTTATATTTTTTGGAAGCAAATGCTTTATCAAGAATAATGATGAAAAACTTGTCAAGTTTGAACCTAGAGCGGATGAAGGAATATTTCTTGGTTACTCTTCTAGGAATAAAGCATATAAATGTTACAATAAAAGACTTCGAAAGATTTTTGAATGCATTGATGTGGTAATTGATGAGTCTCTCTCGACTCCAAAAGAGGAAATACAAATAGCGAATGAAGATGATGGTGATGTATATCTTCCTGCATCAAATAGAAATGATATAGACAGTGAACCCAATGAAGCACCAGAAGATGATCTATCTGAAAAATCTCCATCCAGGTATGTTCAAAATAATCATCCAAGATCTCAAATCTTGGGAGAAAAGGGATCAAGTGTCCAAACAAGGAGAAATCTTGTAGGATCTTCTAGCTATCTGGCATTTTTATCCACTATTGAACCACAGAATGTCAATCAAGCTAGCAAAGATGATTTTTGGATTCAAGCCATGAATGAAGAACTTGATCAGATCGAAAAGAATCATACTTGGGAATTGGTTCCAAGACCTCATGATAAAAATGTTATTGGAACAAAATGGATATTCAAAAACAAGTTAAATGAAAATGAGAGTTGTTATTAGAAACAAAGCTAGGCTCGTTTGTAAAGGGTATGCTCAACAAGAAGGTATAGACTTTGAAGAAACATTTGCTCCTCTAGCTAGACTTGAAGCCATAAGAATGTTTCTTGCCTTTTCAAGATTTCAACAAATAAAAGTTTATCAAATGGATGTTAAATCTGCTTTCCTCAATGGTGATATAGAAGAAGAAGTTTGTATAGAACAACCAGAAGGATTCATTTTGGGAAATGATGAAACACTTGTTTGTAAACTTAAAAAGGCTTTATATGGTCTAAAACAAGCTCCAAGAGCATGGTACTATCGTCTTGACAAATATCTTCATCAACAAGGATTTTCAAAGGGATATGCTGATGGCAACTTATACAAAAAAATTGAAAATGATAAACTATTGATTGTAGTTGTATATGTTGATGACATCATTTTTGGAAGTAATGAAGAGTCCATGAGTCAGAAATTTGCTTCCATTATGCAGCAAGAATTTGAAATGTCTTTACTTGGCCGGGAGCTAACATTTTTTCTTGGCTTGCAAGTACAACAAGCAATGGATGGCATATTTTTATCACAAGCAAAATATTTTAAGCAAATTCTGAAGAAGTATGGAATGGAAGACTGCAAACCTGTAAGTACACCAATGATAACTGGGTGTAACCTTAGTTCTCATGATGATTCTCCCACAGTGAATCAACCAGAATATAGATCCATGATTGGAAGTATACTTTATCTCACCGAGACAGGACCAAACATCATGCATGCAGTTGGAATTGTTGGAAGATTCCAAGCTAATCCAAAAGAGTCTCACCTTCAGGCTGTAAAAATAATATTCAAATATCTACAAGGGACTCAAGACTTTGGACTATGGTATTCAAAGAATGCTGATCTCACTCTTCATGCTTACACAGATGCAGATTGAGCTGGAAATGTTGATGACCGGAAGAGCACTAGTGGTGGTGCATTTTATATGGGGCCCCGATTAGTATCTTGGTTCAACAAGAAGCAAAGCTCCATTGCCTTATCTACAACAAAAGAATAATATGTGGTTGTCGCATCATGTTGCATATAACTACTTTGGATGATGCAAACTTTACAAGACATTCAAATCAAATGTTCACTTCCCATATCCATTATGTGTGATAATACAAGTGCCATCAGTATCTCAAATAATCCTATTATGCATTCCAAGACCAAGCACATTCCTATCAAGTATCGCTTCTTATGTGAACAAGTGCTTGAACAAAAGGTGAAATTGGAGTATGTTCCCTCCAAAGAACAAGTTGTTGATATATTTATGAAACCTCTTCCCAGGGAAGAATTTGAATATCTCCGACAAAATTTGGGAGTTGTCTCTTCCTCTCAGAAGATCATATCTACTTAATTTCATAATATTGAATTAGATACATGGATTTCCTAAAATATTTTCACGTATATACATGATTTTTTATACATAAAACTGTGTATGGGTTTTTGCTGGAAAAATTTTCTAGGTCAGGAATTCAGAACAGTTGCAGTGATGTTGGGTAATCTCTGGTGATGTTCCAGTTCTCATATTTTTGTATCATTCTCTGATATTTTTTTATCAAGATGCCTTTATGATTTGTTGTTGAAAGTGTTCACGATGCTCAAGCTAAGGGGGAGCACATGTCCTATGGAAAAGGATGCACTGTTGGCATTATGATTGTTTGCTGTGACATGATCTCATGTTTGAGATTCTTTGATCTTGGTTATAAAAATTCATATCTGTAATTTGATGAAAAAGGTCATGTTGAGACCCATGATGAAAATTTGTTATATTCTGTCATGTAAATACTTGATCAAATTTGTAAGCCCACATGGTTGGGTAGTTGAGTCAAAATTTGTAACTCCACTTGGTTGGATCATTCTTGTCAATATGAGTCCTTGGTGATAAGAAAGGTTATATAGAGTCATGATTTCATTGAAAAATATGGCTGAAGATTCCCCTTGAACTCAAGAAGAGCATGGTAATTTCAGTACAAAGGATGTTGTTTTTCCCTTTGCCCTTGATGTCAAAGGGGGAGAATATTGTGGGTGGATGTTTGAATAAAGATTCTTAATGTATTTCTAATCAAGGTTTCCACCAAGTCCAAAGGGGGAGATATTTGGCAATATGTTCCTTGTATCCTATAATATTGAATTGATTGTCCTTGATGGAAACTCTCTAGCAAAGGATGAAGAAAATATCTGTATGAAGAATCTCAACAGTCTATCAGAAGCTTTTGTGCATCATATTGATTATTTCTATATGTAACAATGTATACGCAATTTTGTAAAGGGAAAGTCATGTATGAACGAGGATAAGTATGTTCCAAGTTGCGTATGCCCCTTTTACATTCCAAAATTATGATACCAAGGGGCATCACCATGGTATTGGCACACAGTATTGAGCGCTAGGTTTTCTATTTGATTCTGTCTATGAATACCATCTGCTGTGGTATGGTTTTTACTCATGGTACTGTAAAAGGCTAAATCTATGTAAGGAGAAGAAGATCATAGTGCAAGGGGTGCATGAGTAAGGGTTGTTAATGAAATAAATTTCTCTGAGGAATATCTACATGGAAGAAATCTGTTTTTGATAAATATGAATCTATGATGCACCCATGGATATAATGATTCAGGATATCTAGATCTGAATATGATGAAACTCTAATATGATCCTCTGAAGAAATGATGATGACCTGGTGAAAGTCTGCTAAAGACAAATAGAGAAATCTGGGTAAGTCTTATAGATCTGGTCTATTTTGCAAAATTTACTTTTACAGAACTATATGCTAGTTGGTCTCAGTAAAAGCGCGTATATATGTGGGTTCGCTTCAAGAAAAGCACGTATGTAAGTTAGGGTTTTCTGAAGCCTATTACAGATGTTTCTACTATGATTCCTACTTATTGTTTGCTCTCTGTCAATGAAGTCTTCTTGAAGATCTGGGTTGTTTGAATACTGAATATACTACTAAGTTGATTATGTATAAATCTAATCGATGATTGAAGAAAACATGGTTAAGGCTAACTGACTGTCGAATGGCTCTGCATGTTGAGAAAATGTTTGACTGAAAGCCTTAGATTTGAATCTGAGTCTGATCACATTCTGAAAGATAGTATACGTAGAAATATATGCAGGTTGATTCAAAGAAAAGCACATATACACGCAGCTTCAATGAACTAAAGTAGCGTATTCATATTAGGCTATGAAAACAATATGCATAGAGGCATACATAGGTTGGTGTGCAGGAAAGCGCGTATACACGCGGCGTCAATGAAGCAAAGTAGCGTATGCTATTTAAATTGATGTATGTTCAGGGTTGAGTTTGTATCTGCATATTTATTCTAAATTCTGGGTTATTTCTGATGTTCTGGTTAAAATGATTTCACTATTCTGATTGAAGTATGGGGAAAATTTTATGATTTTTGATATTAGTGAAGGGTTGTGTTTATGTTGTTTGACCCAGTATGGAAATTCATGAAACGTGGTCTGTAGTGGGTCTGAGGGTTGAAGCCTTCAGTATGGAAGTAGAAGGTTCCTGCCAGTAGAAGTTGGTGTTCTGTTCAAGGGGGTTGAAGCTTCATTCGAGGAGCGGCTGGTAAACAAGAAGAAAGGGGGTTGTAGCTCCCTTCCAGTAGCAGCTAGAAAATGAGAGAAGGTTGTAGGCTTCAGCAGGTAGAAGCCTGCGTACTGATATGAGTCTGCATTAGTACATATTGTAAACAGTCTTTCATAATAATAAATTTTGAATACAGAGACGACAGCAATGGTGGTTTTCTCCCAAATTGGGTTTCCACCTTAAATATTGGTGTTCATGTGTGTTTCTCTTATGTGATGATTTATACTGTTGTTATTGCACATATCAACTGATTATCTAAACTGATGCATAACTGTTAAATCTGAGTTAAAGACTATAAATTTATATCAGTATATGTTAGTTTCTTTTAGTAGATCTGCATGTATACATGCGTTGGGTTCATCGAAGCTGCGTATGGAATTCTGTAAAAGAAAAAGTTAAAATCTTATTAGTAAGCTCTAAATACTGATTCACCCCCCCTCTTAGTATTTTTCCAACATGATATATTGTTTCCTGAAAGGAAGATGGTTCAGTCACAATACATTTGCTCATAAGAGCCATGTATCCAACCAATCAATCAAGTGTCTGTCTCCACTTGAGTTGTGAAGTAGGGGCTCCTACATTCTCTGCAGCATCAAGTCTCAATCTATCAGCTTCTGTGATGCGCTTTCTGTCATTTATGATGGGTGGCTCTGCATGAGTGTTTTCCTCCACTCCATGAACGTCCTCATGTGGTTGATCCACATCTTGAGACTCATCCTTGGGAACCAATAGTTCATCCTCTGCATGCAAGTCCAACTCCCTCTCAAGCCTCGACAACCGCATGGATTTCTCCTCATCAAATTTGATATCCCGTCACACAAAAGTCATTCTGTTTTTTGGAAAATACACACGATAATTATGGGGTGTTTCAGTGTAACCCACAAAAATCCCAACCTCAGCTATTGGTTCGAGCTTCTTCCTGGCATCCTTGGTCACATGCACATAAACATATGAGCCAAATATATTAAAGTGTGAATCATCAATTTTATTACCAGTGAAATCCTCTTCAGGTGTACTCATACCAATTACTCTATGAGGTCAATGGTTTTGAACATGTACTGCTAAATTGCATGCTTTCGCCCAAAGATGCATTGGTAGGCCATGATCATGCAACATCGCTCGTGCTGCACCCACATTAGTTCTATTCTTCCTCTCCGCAACCCCATTCTATTGTGGGTTATCAGGTGCTATGAGTTCTCTTTGAATTACTTATTTTCTATAGAAGTTATTGAATTTGTTAGAGATGTATTATCCACCATTATCACTCCTAAGAACCTTCACTTGCTTCCTCAACTCTTTCTCCACCAGTGCTTTAAATTCACAGAACTTAGAGAATGTTTGATATTTCTTTTGCATGAACAAGATCCATCACTCATGAGAAATGTCATCAAAAAATATTACATAGTACTTATATTTTTATGTTGAAGCAACCGAGAAAGGACCACACACATCTGTGTGAACTCTCTCAAGGATCCTCGATGCTCGAATTTCCTTCTCATGAAAAGTGGACTTTATATATTTTCCCATAGTACATCCCTTACATGTGTTTGGCTGCATAATTTTACCCCTAGGAGGACTAGTAGAAATTTTTTCCATGACATTCAAGCCTCCATGGTGAATATGGCCCAATCGCCTATGCCATAATTCACCCTCATCCCAACTCACCACTTGATCTGCCTTGCCCATCATTGTTGCGCAACCATCTACCTCTAGATTGTAGAGATTCTTAACTCAAATCCCTATCCTCTTGGCTTGTCCCGTTGTTTTATGTCGTAGGAAATATTTTCCATCACTAAAAACATCATCATAGCCTCTATCCTCCAGCATTGTGACTGAGACGAAATTTTTCTTCAGACCTGGTACATGCATTACATATTTTAAGTGAAAGTGTTTACTTAACTCCCTATGAAAGGTAATGGTACCAATCCTGGTAGTACTGTATCGTCCATCGTCACCCATTTCAATATGCACCTGGAGATCTTTCTCCTCCAAGTCACTGAAAAGTTCTTTATCTCCCGTCATGTGAAAGGAAGCACCACTATCCAAATACCACACAGACCCCAATGCACTAGACACCATGCATGCAATCAATGAGAGGTCAATCTCAAATTGTGAGACAAGGGCCTCACCAGTAGCAGATCCTCCAACCTTCTTTCTCTTCTTCTTTGGTCGACAGTTACTAGAAAAATGCCCATGCTCGTGACAATGAAAACACTTCACCTTGGACATGTCCTGCTTCTTGCCATTCTTGGACTCGGATTTTGAATAGAATTTCTTCCCCTTCCCCTTCCTCACCTTGGTAGCCAATGAAAAATCCTCTTCATCCTCATTCTTAGATGAAGATCCATCTCAGGTGTTCCGTCTAAACTCCTCCTGCACCAAATCCAACCACAGTCGTTCCCAATCTGGAAATTTTGCCCTTCCATTGACAGAGCCTTGATAATTGTGCCAACTCTTGGGAAGTCCTAGGAGAGCCAAGCTCACCAAATCATCATCAGCAACTGTTATTCAACCACTCCCCAGTTCATCCTGACATTGGAAAAAAATTGTTAGATATTTTGGAATGGTGTCGCCCTTTTCCATCTTGATTTTCCTAAGTTTATCTTTAAGTGCCAATTTCCTATGGTCGCTGCTACTTTGGAATAGATCTATCAAAGCCTTGCACATTGCATATGGTGTGGCTTTCCCATGGAGGCTTCAGACAATGTCGTCTCGTACTCCCTCCAACAGGATCCTTCTCACTTTTGCCACTTTCTTTTGCCATGCATCAAGATTTGCAACATCTTCCACAGCATGTTTAGGAACATCATTGCCAATGAATTTTTTCAAGCCATTGTCTTCAAGTACTGCCTCCATCCTGTCCTTCCAAGAAATATAGTTCGAGCTACCCTCAAGTGCATACTCTAACCTCAAGCCATTGAAAGCCATTTAGATCTTGAATCAACTGTAGCACCAAGAAAGTCTTTCTGCAAATTGAAATTCTATCCAGTCACAAACTCAGCTTCTGCTTCACTTCTGTAAGTTCTTGTGCTTTGATACCATGTAGAAATTATAAAACATGCATGTATATCTTGGATTCACCCAATCTAACAATGTACTAAAGTTAAATAATGAATCTCTTGTACAAATATTTTGTGGAATAAAAAACAAAATCGCTAATCACATGAACATGAAGAAATATCAATCACACGCAACACAAATAATTTCCTAGGGAAATATTACAGGTAAAAATCCCACAATATTCTATTTTATATTCAGCATGGATCATGAAACAATTACATACAAAAATATTCTCACAAGAGCCCTCCAGTACTCAGCTAATTGTCTCACACTGTCATATGCAAAACTGGCCAACACATATCCAATTCTTAGTCTCCAGACAACCTGCCTTGCTTGCACAATTCCTGATGGTCTAGATCCCTAAAATATAGAAATTATTGCGTGCCTTGACTATGCAATTATCATGGGCACTCAAATGGGTGTTTGGTTGCATGTGTGCATCCCAATAATCCTGCAACTGATAGTCAACTTCCCTTTCACCTAGAACTCAACTGGGTCTCCACCGGATCTGACATGCATGAAACTAATAATAGTAAATCATCAGTTGCATGTGAGATCACTGATTGTGAATTAATTAATATTTAATTCATTTGATCTCTCACTAGTGTACCTTCAGCTACAACTAGAAGAACTGAGTTAAAGTATTTACAACTTGCATTAAAAAATGCACCCCTGCACTTCGAACTCTCTTACAACTAGAATTACTTTGCATGCCTCACCAACTACCTCCAACTCAAAATCAACTAGCTAACTAAATTTATCACTTTCAGTTAACTCATTCAAGTCCACATTGAGAATATATTACAATTTAACGCCCATCATAATTAAGGGATCACCAAAATATACACGCACCCAAAAAATAGCACTGTGGGCCCCACCCTAGTCTAGGTGCTTAATGTACTAGGCATGGGTGCTAAATTTTCTTGTTGAATATCAACAATAGTTAGTGTTAGCCCCCCTATGAAATTCTTGACAAGTCAGCGGGGGGCTAGATTGTTTTGAGCCTTCAAGGAATGCCTTTCCCCTGAAAACCCATCCTCCTTGAAGTCTCTCAATTGCTGTGCCTAATACAAATCCCCCTCTGCTAGTAAATTGCTAAAAAGGGCCTATTATTCCCTCCTTTACCCCTGCAACATACATCATTTCCCCTTCTTTCCCTTTGTCCGAATTCCCTTTCTTTTACCCTCATTTAGCCTCTTTTTATCCCCCCTTGTCTCCCCTTCTATTTCCCCGTTTACCCCTCAAATCCCCCCAAAATCCCCTTAAGTCCTCCCCTTACTCTTTATTTCCCATTTTTCCCCTTATCGTTTCCCTTTAAACCCCTTAAAATCCATTAAAATGGGCAAAAAACCCATCTTCCGACCTTATTAAAGGCCTAGCCCCTTTCAAACCACTTCCCCACATGGCCTGGCGCTGGGACCAAGCGCTTAAGTCCCAGGCGCTAATCACAATCAGAGCGTCGGGCGGGTGCAATTCCCGTGCATCATTGAAAATCCCCGATGCGACTGTTTTATTAATCAAGTCTCGTGATGTAATCAAAGCCATTGATCTACCCTGAAGATCCAATGGTGGGCCTCTAATTGCAGAGTCTCCAATCGCAATCGCAAAGTTCATGCGCGCCCCCCCCCCCCGATCGGCCCATCGCAATCACTTACGATGCGATTAATCGCAGGCCCTTTCTACCGTCCTCCGATTGAACATGAACCGTTGATCTGTCCCACCGATCCAACGGCCCTGCGCTAATCGCTCCATCGCAATCACAAAACTCAATCGCATGCCTTCTTCTCCGAGCTTCGATTGCGATCTCCCGATTTAATCCTAGCCGTCCATCCTCCCGCAGATCCGACGGTCATCGCAATTCCCGATCCCCCGATCGCACTGCCCCTCCGATTACATCTGAGGTGTTGATCTGGCCTTCAAATCTAACAGCCAGCGCTCAATCACAAGCCATCTACCCCGACCCCCGATCGCAGTCACAACTCCTTCCCTCTGTCTTCCGATTCAATCCCGTCTGTCCATTCAACCCGCGATCCGACGGTCATCGCTCCTCCCGCCTAATCGCAATCGCATGTTTTATGTTGTGTCCCCCGATCAGTCCATCGTAAACGTTTGCGATGTGATTGATCGCTCTGCCCTTCCGATCATCGCAATCGCAACCCCTTCTTCCGATCCTCCGATTGCGATTAGTCCTATTGGGTCCCACCTCGTACGATCATTCCCGTCGGTTTTTCATTGTTTTTCATCACATTTCTTTGTATTTCCCCCGTTAATATAACCCTTTTATTTCACATTTGGATCACCCTCTACCATGACCGGGTCCCACTTCCATAGCTCCGCTTCATCGCATTCATGTATTTCCTTTGTATTCCCCCCCAATGTTTAATCTTTGGGTTTCTACACTTATAACCATTCTCTCCGCCTCTATTCATTATTTCCCCTGCTCTCGACTGTTCCACCGCCGTTCCTCCGCCTCCACAGCATTGTTTCCACCACCGCTGCACTACCATTTCGTCCACCCTACATCCATCGCTCCATCCACCGTTTTCTTCATAATTTTTGCTGTGTTGCAGAGTTTCTAGAGGATGAGACCTACCGTTGTTTGGTGTACTACCTCGATGGCGAGCGGCGCAGTCAGGATCAAATCTAATGAGCCAGTACAATCAGGAGAGTCAAGGAATGGGGCCGTCAGGACTCACATTAATGGAGAGCAGAGTTCAAACGCCGAAATCATGCTGGCGCCATTTAAAGCTCAAGCTAACTCGACAGAGGCAGTAATGAAGCAGCAAGGAGTTTCAGTACAGAGCAGAGGGATTAGTGCACATCAACGAAGAT
Organism: Pinus albicaulis; assembly: GCA_034641835.2. Classification (NCBI taxonomy): domain Eukaryota; kingdom Viridiplantae; phylum Streptophyta; class Pinopsida; order Pinales; family Pinaceae; genus Pinus; species Pinus albicaulis. The sequence goes on along the minus strand of CM076575.1, from coordinate 546,462,955 downwards.
CTTGAGCTCTGAACCAGAGGTTTAAAGAGGCAAAGCATCATTTTGAAGACCCCGAGGATCGATCTGGAGATCCTGAACATCAATAAGAGGTAATATCAAGGTTTACTTATCAGCAGAATGTTTTTCCATAAAGGACAGGTCTCCCATACAGTCTTTATTATGTGTCGTGTCCCTGAAGGAGCTTTTCGCCCCAACTACAGTTCAAAACAATCTAACTTCTATGAGGCAGACCTCTCAGCAGTTTCTTTCATTTTGTTCAAATCACCTGGAGTACTGCAGCCAAAGGTCAAATCATATCCGAAGCAGATCTCTATTGCACCGGGGAGATGACAAAGATTAAATATACAACATATCAAGCGGAATGGGCCTCGGCCCTGCATTCATTGTTGTGTTTAAATGTAACATTTAAAATTCACCTACCTCCTCAGTCGGTCCTCTATGTCTCTTCTGCTATAAAGCACAGAAGGATATCATTGTAATGGTTGTTGATGCATTATCAGTGAATTGCAAGCATTTTTGTCCTGAGCCAAGTTCCCTGTGTAATGATTGTATGATAGGCTGAGAAATATGATGTATTCAGGCTGAATGTAAAAGCTTTGGGCAGTGATGTACCCGATTGGTATTGTGTTTAACATGATAAGCAGTTTTCATTGGATCCTGATCTACAGCAGTTGGTGATGTTTTTCTCATCTCTGCGTTTATTTCCATTTCATTTCATGTTCTTCTGACTGACATCTGAACGCATGAAATAAGATTTACCCTTGTTAGGTACCTTATGTCCCAGCTCTCTTAGTCTTTAATGTTTTCTACTCATATGTGTATCTGAATATTGTTTTTAATTGACTAAACCAGTGTGGTGGATGATTATTGCCTGCTCTCTGATGTGCAAGTTAATAGAATCAATGTTCAGATGTTTTTTGTTAAGATTTAATTGAAAGAGGTTAGGAACATTGGGAGGTTTAGAAGCCTGTCTCTGCCTCTTCATAACCTATCCCTTCCATATAAACCTTTTCAATATCCCTTGTGTTGCCTATGGTTTTGTCCAAGCATGCCTGGAGTTAAATGACCTCTGGCCTGATCTATAGACAGAATCAGATGGTTCTCCATCCTTCATTCTCATTCCTTAATGTTCCATCCCACCAATCAGTCTTTGAGATCCAAATGCTCTAGATGACTAGCCCAACTGAAGCTTACACATTGAACATAAGTAAATCCTTTCTTGACTCCATTGCCCAATGGCCTTGATGTTCCCTGAGTTATCTATCCTTGCCTAGCTTCCTTCTTTACCTATCCTCGTCTTATGGTGAAACCTTCCTTCCTGATTCTCAACAACCGAACTCAAACAATCAAACAAACAACCTTGAGCCTATAACTAGCCTAAAATCACAATTGAGAACTTCAAAGACATATATCCTTTGATAATCATAGAGAGATCCCTCTCTGGACCTAGGAAGGCTAGATCCTAAGGTCTGAAACTGGTTCTATGTTGTCTCATCTTTTGGTATTTCCAACCTTGCCAAAACATGGGAGCCCCAACAGTTAGTACTACATATTGTCTCTGTTCGCAGGCTCTTATATTGACCCTTTTTAGAGTTTCTCTTAATGTATAATAACTCTACTTACTCCTAAGTCTTTCCATTAGCATTAGAGCATTACTAATGAAAAATCATGTTTGTACACACACACCTCGTCGCTAAATGAACTGGTCTCTCTACTGGTTTATCCTATGGCCCAAAGGTGTTACAGGGTTATGCCAGGTTTTGGACTGTCACCGTTGGGCTCCCAACCCTTCATTCTCAAGGCTAACTAGAACCCTCACACGGCAACGCCATAATTGTTTTTAATTTTTTTAAAAAGGCCCGTTAATGATAACCATGTTTAGTAACCATTACAAATAACTAGGATGTTTTTTTTTTTTTTTTAAAGTCTTTCTTCAATAAATCTTATAAATTTATCGAGGTCTATGTGTTTCCAACCACTTGGTGTAGTTCATCATCAAAACATATAGAACCAGTTATTGTGGATTTTGTGATACATCTCTGGTTTGTAATCAAATATTGGTGAGACTTAACTTTTATTATTAGTTTTATTTTTTTTCAATAAAAAAAAAAAAAAAACTGCTTTCATTAATTAAAAGAATAAATTACATAATTATTTAAAACTAAAAGATCGACAACATAGCTCTCAAACTTACCATGGAAATAGAACATCATAGCTTCCAACTGAAAGTCAGCATAGAGTGAGATAAGATAAAAAAAAATTGAGGAGAATTCCGAAATCATCCAAGTGAGAGAAATTTAACTTGAGAGCAAGAGCCAAAATGAGAAAAAATAAATTAGCCCAGATTAGGATGCAAAGGGACCAATCAAGAGCTCAAAAACATCAGTCTAGAGGGAAACCCACTTTTGGAGAGAGCATCCCCTCCAAGTTCTGTTCAGGAAGGAGATGTCTGAATAAGTGAAGGAAGGAGATGTCGGTGAAAGCAGGCAGCATAGTCATGATATTAGCCCTCCAAAGATGGAGGGAGAGAATTTCAGGAGAAAATTTCCCCTATACCCAATTGATTACAGTCTTTGAATCAAAACAATCTTGATCTCATCAATTTTATTTACTTATTAAGTTGATTTCATATATGAGAAGCACGGGCATCTGTTAATCCATCCAGTCCAAAAGAAAGCATCGGTGATTTTTAACTTGATTTTGAAAGTGAATAAGTGTATTGCTGGGATATTTAAAAACAAATAATAATAATAAATTTCTATAATTTTTTTTAGAGGAAAAAAAACATTGCAATTTATGTGCATGGTAAAACTTGAGTTAATCTGTTCAAAATTGAGACTGCTTCTGTTAATCGGCGTCAGCTCCTGTGATAAGAGTTACGAAACTTCGTTCCTTACATCGTTCAACTTCTTCCGCATGCTACTGGTACAATTATTTGTTACTCCTTCAATATCATAAAAAAAATCTTTTTAATCGTCAAAAATTTAACAAGTTTGGCGACCTCAGAACAAAGGTTAGTGTACATTTTTGGACGAAACTTTTCGAGTAGTACAATTACTTGATACTCCTTCCATATCATCAATAACCTTTGTGTGTAAATGGGTTTATAATATAATAAGTTTGAAACAAATTTCAGTGTACATATATGGATGAAAACTAAGTTGATGGGAAAGCCATATTTTTCAAGCTGATATAAAAGGCATGTGTTTTGGAAAGCACCATTGCTTACAAAAGTTTTAAAATACTGCATTAATATTATTTTTGGTGAAAAATGAAAAGTGAAGGTTTTTTTTATAACAATAATGAGTACATTTCACTAAATACAATGTGCAATGAGTACATTTTATTTTATTAAGCACTATTTCACCATTAGTAGAAAACTATTTCACTGAGCATGCATCACCAAGTACACTAGTATACTGTACTGAGCACTATTTCACCATTAGTAGAACTATTTTACCAAGTATAATAAGATTAGTAGAAAAGCATCAATAAGTACACATGCATTACTAAGTACATGAGTACATTTGTTACTATTCCACCATTAATAGAAAAGCATCACTAAGTACACATGCATTATTAAGTATCTGAGTATCGTTACCACTATTCCACCATTAGTAGAAAAGCATCAATAAGTACACATGCATTACTAAGTACATGAGTACATTTGCCACTATTTCACTATTAGTAGAAAATCATCACTAAGTATACAGGCATCACTAAGTACATGAGTACATTCCACTAAGCATAATGGGTAACTTCTTAGAAACTGTTACCACTATTTCAATATTAATAAAACTATTTCATAATATATTTCCAAACTTGAACCCACTCTACTTGAGACACACATCATGAACCATACTACTTGAGATAAATTCATTTAACAAAAATTACAAATAAAATTACAAACATTCCCTGCCATTTAATGTTTATTTTTGTCCAAACTGGAATTTCTTTTATCTGAACCTTAATGTCCACCAGAAATTCAAACCTTCCAAGAGACGGGCCGGCCATCCCAACCTGTCCTGTTGTGCTTTACCAACTGTTATTTGAGTACGTGGGAACGAATATCACGAACTGTTTGTTTCCATATAAGGCTCTCTTTCCAAAGGATCCACACATGCACTAAAAAAATATATGGTAATGGTATCTTTACATTTAATTTGCTTGGCATTTACATGTACGAATGGTTCCTTGAATAATAATTGATTCATGTCGTGGGAAAACGAGTGGAAGAATGAAGAAGAGGTTTCTCTTTCAACGAAGGTAAAGTCGAACTACTGAATGAAGTAACTTTGTGACAGCTAACAGCTACTATTCCTCACATCGATTCTCACTGGAATTCGTTGACCAAAAAAATCGAAATTAATTTTTTAATATTTTTTCCTTCAATAGATACATGTAAGAACAATTGATATATCAACCAGATGGTTAAAATTTCAGATGGTTTTAAGCATGTTGGTTAGTTGGTAAGAAAATCCAGAATTTGTATTTTGAAAATTAGATACATAGCAAAGGTAATTTTATTACACTGGTGGTTATAAAACTTTGAATCAAAAAATCAGAAGTATCATACCTTTATTTGGAAAGAGGAAAAAACTTTGAATAAAAGAAATCCGAAGAATCAAAGGGTAAAAATTATAAAAAAAACACAAAAAAAAAGGTTATAAACAATTATGTACTTCATGTAATTGAAATGGATATAAGATGGAGAATAACATCTCTATTATTATTATTCATGTAATCATATAAATATATATGGTAAATAATTGTTTGACCAATAAAATCAAAGATTTTGGGAAAGCTTTTGATAAGGCTGTTAGGAATAGATATATGGGAATGCTTTTCATAGGTTAGAAATAACTTTTAAAAGAGATGTGAGGATTTAAAGGCTTTTTCTTTCCTGTAAAGGGTCAATGTTATATAATATTATGAGTGTAAGAGCACGAGCAATGAGGTATGATTAAAATTTTGTCAATTATTTTAATTAAGGTTTTTTTTAATTAATTAGATAATAATGTTTTTTTTTGGCAAGATATATATATATATATATTTTAAGTAATATAGAACTACTAAATATTTATAAGCTATTTTTTTCTTTATGATATTAAAAATTTAGAGTAAATTCATTATATGTTGGAATTGACATTCATGACTAGCTTTAGTGAAACTTGAGTATTAAGAATTTAGAGAAAGTTCATTATACCTTATATTTTGGAGTTGACATTCATCATGAGCTTTAGTGAAACTTGAGTATTGAAATAATAAAATAGGTGTAAAGATGGAGAAGGAGAATGTTGATTATGAAAAATATGAAAAGGTGTTTTGATTGTAAGTAGTCATTTTAGGCCTAGAAATAACATTAACAAAGGCTACATAATGGGTAGATACTATGCTTACAATAGTAGTGCAATATACTTAATATGAAAGGGGAAAAATAGAAAAAACATTAACAAAGGCCACATGATGGTTGGATACTATGCATGATGGTTAGATACTATGCTTACAATAGTAGTGCAATATACTTAATATGAAAGGGAAAAAAAGTGAAAGATTCAATCCTATATGAATGCGAGGACTAGACAACCAAGGCTAAGCCAGAACCCAAAGAGGGAATTATGAGTAGAATCTGTAATGGTGGTTTTTTTGAAGTGGGGTCTTCTAGGCTCTTCTCAAAAGTGGAGTGTAGGACGTAGTGAACATTGCATTAATCTTGTCGAGGTGAGGTCTACGTTGAGTAATAAAGAACCTATTTTATCAAAAATCTTCCTCAAAATGACACAATAATTTAAAGAGCCAATCATCATGAGGAAAATAATGATTGTGTTGATCCAAATATCTATATGTATATATACTGCACATGCTCAACTGTCAATGACATAAACATAACTAGAAATTAATAAAAATGACCATAAAGTAATAAAAATGAACTTTAAGAAAATAATAATAACTACATATAATAAAATATTATCAATCCTAATTAATATAGTTAGAAACAAATATTTAAACTAACTCAACATAATGAAAAATAAATCAAAGATTAAAATAATAAAAACTACAAAATTTACCTTAACCCAACATCAAAAATAACAAAACAAAATAAAACAAAATAAAAAATATAACATTGGTTAAAATAAAAACTAAAAATAAACTAACAAAAGAAAACATTAATACAAATAATAATAATAAATAATAAGGACAATAATAATAACCAAAAGAAAAGATAACCCAAGAAAAAGCACGTGTATACACACACCTGGTTGCAAGATGAACTAGTCTCCCTACCGGTTTATCTTACGGCCCAAAGGTGTTACAGGGTTATGCCATAGTTCTGGATTGTCTCCCCGCGGCTCCCAGGACTTCGTTCTCAAGGCTAATCAGAACCCTCACATGACAAAACACTCAATTTTTTTTAGTTTTTTTTAAACAGTCCATTAATGTTTAGTAATATTTTTCCATTTTTTTCTCGATTATATGCATAATGGTTTTAGTTCTCTTTCTGAGTTTTTTTGAAATTGTCAAAATGAAGAATCAAATAAGCATTCTTGTTATATTGCTTACACAGTTTTTAATTACTTCACTATTGGAATGGCATTCAGTACACCAGTGTCATTTACACAATTACTTAGATTTCTCAAGTTTTATAGTACAACAAAGAAAAAACCTTTTACAGTTTCAACAAGGCTCATATAGTTAAGACATATTTTTAAATTCAAATACTATAAATCCACTTAATAATACTTATATAGTATTTTTCCTACATTATATAATTGTCTAGGAAGTCTCTCCACTCGACCGCGAGACTGGAAATAACATCTAGTCCCCCACGAGCTTCCTCTCTTCCACATAGTATAGGTGCAAAATTCCTCAGTTATGCTAGATATTCAAACCTCAAAACCCCCTAGTCCAGTTTGGAATCTTAACTGTCATAATTACTTTAAGGGTTTCACTTGCCTAAAGTCTAACTCAAGAACTCCTTAAGATTTTGCAGCGTTCTTCTCACCTACACAACATCCTGTGTCATGTTTCATGTTTTTTCAGGTCTCTCTCTCTCTCTCTCTCTAATTTATTCTCTTCCCAAAGAACAAAAAAATAAAATAATGAAAAAGAATAGAATTGCTTTCCTTGGAACTTCCTTTCTCTAGGAAAGGAGAGAGTTCTTTCCAACTGACCTAACTGTATGGAGAGGCTATATATATATATATATATATATATATATATATATATATATAAAGTTTCGTAACAATCCAAAAATTCCTTTTATCCAATAATTTCCCAAAAACATTGTTCATTAGGCCTTCCTCCAGACCACAATTAATTAAGCTCATAAAGGAAAGAGTAAAACTGAAAGGTAAAAATTAGACAAAAAAAATAATTGTGTAAAGTATTCATGAGTGTCACATCTTTCCCCTCTCGAGTGAAACACCATCCTCGGTGTTCAACTTGAACTTCTTAACCAAATCCGAATAGACTTGTTGCATAAATTCCTTATCTTCCCACGTGGCCTCATCCGGGATGAAGTGCTTCCATTGCAGTTTCACCTGGTTGATAACTCGCCTCTGTAGTGTTGATTCTCTCTGCTCAAGAATATGTAGGGGTTCTACCAGGAGCTCTTCATCTAGTTTGAGCTATGTCAGAAATCACATTGTGTCATTATTTACAGCAATTACTATTACTATTATGTAAGTTAAATTTACAACTCATATGTTACCTGATGTCTTGCCAACTAATCACATGTCTAGTATCATAAATATATTTATTTAATAACGAAACATGAAACATATCATGGATCTGGATGTGACCAGGTAGTGCTAGTTTGAACGCCACTGACCCGGTTTTTTCCAAGTTTCGGAAATGACCACAATATTGGGGTTCTAATTTTGTGCACCTACCCCACCGTAAGGTGATTTTATTAGGTTTCACTCGTAGGTAGACATAGCCCCCTACATGAAACTCTTGGTAGGTCCTCTTCTTATCTACATACGCCTTCCGCATGTCCTGAGTAGCCTTTAATTTTTAACAAACTTTCTTAACTACTTTCTCCATATCAACAAGCATGTTGGGTCCTAATATCAGCTTGTCTTCAGGATTGTTCCAATTATTGGGTACTATGTATTTCCTCCCATACAACACATCAAAGGGACCCACTATTTTAGTTAACTATGATTTCTCTGGATTTGTTTCCATGTAAGGTGAATTGGATCTTACCCAATATTCAGTCCCTCTCTTCATCGCTTTCGTACTCTGTGCACAATAAATTTTTTCTGACATCTTAGTTAACCATTTGGACACACTGTTGAAACTAGGCTCTGATACCATTTGTAACGATTATCACCCCAAAAAAACAAAAAAGAAAAAAAAATTCCTTCTTATGCACTTTCGTAATTCAATTCATTGAATATAACATATGACTCACATATCGTTGCTAAGATCATTTGTTAATATCACATGGTAAAGTGCACTTCTAATCTTTGTGGTCGTCATATGGAAGTCTTTGATTCGTTTTTGGCTATGATTATTGTAACTATGTGTTTGACTATGCTTGAAGCTATTTACTTTAACTCTTTTACATACATACATACATACATACAGACCTACACACACACACACACACAGATATATATATATATATATATATATATATATATATATATATATATATGTTTGTAAACTATTTACCGCATTGACTCACCCCATATAATATACCCACAAACCTTAAGTGTGATTTAATACTTGTCCATCCATGCCCACTTCCCACTATCTGTCCTTGGCCACTTGGGCATATATTTGCTGTCCAGCTGAGGTTAGATGATCCAAAGGCCAAGATGGATCTGGAATTTGATGAGGTAACCACCCTCTCGGTTCTCACGGGTTCCATTCCATTCTTTCACTCTAGGGTAGGTTTTTCATGTTCTGCAACCAAGGTATTACAATAGCTAGTTTGACTGGGCATAGCTCCATCACAACTTGGAATTATTCATTTCCCACACATGTGTGAACCCTTATACCCTTCCTTTCTTGTTTATACATGTCCTCGAAATTTCTACAACTTATATTGAATCTTTGGGATTTCATTTGGCAGTTTCAGGTTCCTCTTTAGGGGTACCAGTAAAGTCTTATGCTCAGAATCGGTTCTTGGTGCGGGTCAGTGCCTACTCTTCTGCCCTTGAGCAATTTTTCCCTACTTGCAGATTTCTATGGTAACTCTCCTTGACCTTCTTACTTGTTATTGGTAGTGTCAGGACATGTATAGTGTGCAAAACTTTCCAGGTATTGTAATTTGGGTCGTGCTCTATGTTATTCTGCTAGTTTTACTTTTAAATTATTGCAACTTGTTTTCTCAAATTAATTTTCGGTTTGCGCTCCATTCTAGGTATATCCGCTCCTATATCCATTGTGTTACCTGTGATGTTGAGTCGCGCAACTGTTTACTTGACTTCTATTCTTCTTGGTTTTTGTTTCCTTACAACTTGCTCAATGGAATTGGTTGCTTTCGCAAGTCTAGCTTGCAATGACCTCTCATCTTGATTTTTGTGGTCAATTAGCATATTCTAGGTTTTCAACCAAACTGTGACTAATTTAAGAATGAGTTTAGTCATTTAGGTTCCTCTGTTTCCCATTATGTTAGACTACTTGTTTAAATATTGAATACTTTGATAACCCTATAAGGGTCACAACATTAAATCATTTCTTTAATGGTTATGGTGATAGGAACAATTGCAAACATTATGATTATTTTATGTTATTAGGGTTTTGGTTATTGTGTTAGAAATGGTTTGCTTATATCTCTTTGTTAACATAATATCACGATAATTTGAGGCATGCCACCCATTGTTTATGTTACCTTGTCAATTTCTCATTTGCGAAAAAAATATTGTGCTATCTTTTTCAATTATGTTTAATAAATAATGGATTGTTAGTTACATTTTTCGCTCAGTTTTAGATTTTTTGGAATTCTCTGTTCACAATTTCATTGTTTATGAAATTTGCAGTTAGTAGTACGTATTGTCTCGGTTTGCAAGCTCTTTTATCGACAATTTTTATATTTTCTCTTAATGTATAATAACTCTACTCATTCCTAAGTATTTCCATTAACATTAGAGCATTACTTCTAAAAAATCATGTTTGTACACTCACACTTGGTTGCAAAATGAACTGGTCTCTCTACTGTTTTATCCTATGGGCAAAAGGTCTTCAGGGTTATGCCATGTTCTGGACTGTCACTGTTGGGCTCCCGACCCTTCGTTCTCAAGGCTAACCAGAACGCTCGCACGACAACACCCTAATTTTTTATAGTTTTTTTAAAAAGGTTCGTTAATGTTTAGAAACAACCTTTTTTGTCTTGATTATATGCATAATGGTTCGATTTCTCTTTCTCAATTTCTTTTGAGATTGTCAAAAGGAATAATCAAATAAACACAATTTCTCTATTCTTGTTATATTTCTCACACAAATTTTAATTACTACACTATTCCAATGGCATTCAATACGACATTCTCATTTACACAGTGACTTATTCCAATGGCATTCAATACGACATTCTCATTTACACAGTGACTTAAATTTCTTAAGTTTTATAGTACAAAAAAGAAAAAATATTTAGGAGTTTAAACACGACTCATATAGTTAAGACATCTATTGAAATTCGAGTACTACAAATCCACATAATAATACTTCTCTAATATTCTTCCTACATTGTAAAGTCATCGAGAGAGTCTCTCCACCCAACTGCGACACACTCAATAATGTCTAGTCTCCCCCCGAGCTTTCTCTCATCTAGAAATTATAAGTGAAAAATTCTTGAGTTAAACTAGATATCCAAACTTCAAGACCACGTGGTCTAGTTTGGAATCTTAACTCTCAGAATTTCCACTCGTCCAAATTCTAGCTAAAGAAATCCCTACCATTTTGCATTTTTTTTCTTACATGCACAATGTCCTATGTGAGTTTCCAGTTTCGCCAAATTTCTCTCTGTCTCACTCCTCTCGCTACTTTCTTCTCTTCCCAAAGAAAAAAAAATTGAAAAAAAAAAAACATAACTACTTTCCTTGGAACTTCATTTGTCTAGTAAACTAGAGAGTTATTTCCAACTAACCTAACTATATTAAAAGGTTTGTTTTTTTATTATATATATATATATATATATATATATCTCCAAAACTTCCTTTTATCCAATCATTTCCCAAACACATAGTATTTAGGGGTGTCTCACAATGATAACAAATTGGTTGTCAAAAGTCTCTCAAAAAGAGGATTTTGGATAAGCGAGTTGTTTTTCTATGATAGAAAATATAGATAGTTACAAATAATTAGGATATTTGTTTTTTGAAAAGTCTTTCCTAGATAAATCTCATAAATGTATTGACGTCTATGTGTTTAGGAAATTTTGTGATACATCTCTGCTTTGAACCAAATATTGGTAAGACTTAACTTTTATTTGTTTATTTATTTTCAATAGAAAAAAAAACTTCTAATTAAAAGAGAAATTTACATAATTTTTTAAAATTAGAAGATCTACAACATTATTTTCAGACTTGCCATGGAAATAGAACATCAAAACTTCCAACTAAAAGTCAAGATAAACTCAGATAGATAAAAAAAAGTAGAGAAGAATTCAAAAATCGTCCAAGTGAGACAAAAATAACTTGAGAGCAAGAAGCCAAAATGGGAAAAAAAAGATCAACCCAGATTAGGATGCAAAATGCAAAGAGACTAATCAAGAGCTCCAAAATATCAGTCTAGAGGGAGACTCCACTTTTGGAGAGAGCATCCCCTCCGGAATTTGTTCTCGAAAGACCTCAAGGAAGGAGATGTCTACACAAGTGGAGGAAGGAGATGTAGGTGAAAGCAGACAACAAAGTCATGATATTAGCCATCCAATGATGGAGGGACAGAATTTGAAGAGAAAATTTCCACTATATCCAATCGATGACAGTCTTTGAATCTCAAAAATATCAATCTCATCAATTTTATTTACTTATTAAGTTGATTTCATATATGAGAAGCACGAGCATCTATTAATCCATCCAGTTCAAAAAAATTGATGATTTTTAATTTGATTTTGAAACTGAATAAGTGTATTGTTAAGATATTTAGAAAAAAATCATTAATTCAAATCCTATTAATTAATTGTGAAAATAATAATAATTATAAATTTCTGTAAATCAACATCACATTCCAGTAGCACAATTATTTGTTACTCATTCCATATCATCAATAAACTTTGTGTGTAAATGGGTGTATAATATAATAAGTTTGAAACAAATGTCACAAATACTGCACTAATATTATTGTTGGTGAAAGATTAAAGGTAGAGGTTTTTTATCTTTTAATTATAATGAGTATATTTCACTAAGTAAATAGTACATTTCACTAAACATCACTACATCACTAAGTATACCAGTACATTTCACTAATCAAGTTACTTCACCATTGGTAAAACTATTTTTCTAAGCATTTATCAATAAGCAGAAGAGTACATTTCACTAATCACTGTTGCCACTATTTCACTATTAGTTGAAAAACATTATTAAGTACACCTGCATCACTAAGTACATGAGTACATTTCACTAAGTATAATGGTTGACTTCTTTCATTATTTCACTATTAAGTACATGAGTACATTACACTAAGTATAATGGTGGACTTCTTTCATTATTCCATTATTAATTACATAAGTACATTTCACTAAGTATAATGGTTGACTTCTTCCATTATTTCACTATTAGCAAAATTATTTCATAAAATATTTCAAAACTTGAACTCACTTCACTTCGAATACAAATCGAACACAAATAATGAGCCATACCACTTGAACTAAATTCATTTCAAATATTACAAATAAAATTACAACATTCAAAATCAGTTAATGTTTTTTTTTTTTTTTCCAAACTGGAATTTCTTTTATCTGAACCTCAATGTCCACCAGAAATTCAAACTTTACAATTGACGGGCCGACCGTCCCAGCCTGTTCTGTTGTGCTTTACCCACTGTGATTTGAGTACGTGGGAACGAATATCACGAACTGTTTGTTTCCATAGAAGGCTCTCTTTCATCAGGATCCACATGGTAATGGTATCTTTACATTTAATTTGCTTTACATGTACGAATGGTTGCTTGCATAATACTTGATGCATGGCGTGGGAAAACGAGTGGAAGAATGAAGAAGAGGTTTCTTTCACGGAAGGTAAGGTCGAACTACTAAATGAAGTAACTTTGTGACAGCAACTATTCCTCACATCGATTCTCACTGGAATTCGTTGACCCCAAAAAAAAAAATTAGAAAATGAATTATTTAATATTTCCTTCAATATATACCACTAAGAAAAATTGAGATGTCAACCAGGTGGTTTTAGGCATGTTGGTTAATTGGTAAGGAAATCCAGAATTTGTATTTTGAAAATTAGATATATAGCAAAGATAATTTTATTACACTCGTGGTTATAAAACTTTGAATCAAAAAAATCAGAAATATCATACCTTTATTTGAAAAGAGGAAAACACTTTGAATAAAAAAATCCGAAGTATCTCACCTTTATTTGAAAAGAGAGAAGCGTAAAAATTATAAGAAGAAAGAAAGAAAAGTGAAAACAATTATCTACTTCATCTAATTGTATGGATATAAAATGGAGAATAATATCTCTATTATTATTATTGATGTAATCATATAAGTATATATGGTAAATAACTATTTGAACAATAAAATCAAAGATTTTGGGAAAGATTTTGATAAGGCTGATAGGAAATCATATTTGGGGAATGCTCTTGATCTGTTAGAAATAATTTTTGAAAGAGATGTGAAGATTTAAAGGTGTATTTTTGGTAAAGGGTCAATGTTATGCAATATTATGAGTGTAAGAGAAATGAGGTATGATTAAATTTGTCAATTATTTTAATTAATATTTTTTTTTACTAATTAGATCATAATGCTTTTTTGCTAGAAATTTTTTTGTTTTCTGAGATAATATAGAATTATTAAATATGTACAATTTATTTTTTTAGTGAAACTTGAGTATTAAGAATTTAGAGAAAGTTCATTATATGTTGGAGTTGGCATTCACATTACAAGGAAAAGGCCCTGTAGTGGATGTTTTTGAGGAATCCCTTATAAAAATACCCTAGACATCCGTTTCTAGTAGAGGATATTAGAGGAGGTTGGCGGGAGAAGGTGTTTGCGGATGTATTTCATACGGTGTACTTATCACCGTAAAACGCACTAGTGCGTTCAACACGAGAAAGCACTGGTGCGCACAAAACATTGGCACACCAGACACCGTGCGCTCCGTACACGCCTGCCCGGTGCATTTCCTCTTTATAGCGCACTGGGCCTTTACAACACATTCGCACTGGTGCCTCATAAAAATCACACTAAAAAAAAAAACCATCTGGTGTGGAATGAAGAAAATGCACCAGTGCTCCCATAAAACCCGCACACCGAACATGATTAAATAAAAAAATATTACGGCCAAAAAACCACACAAAAAATTGGCACATCAGACACTGTGCGCTCCGTACAGACCTGCTCGATGCGTGTTATTACTATAGCGCCCCAGTGCTTGACATGGAATCCGCAGTAGTGCCTCATAAAAAGTGCTCGAAAATAGAAACCACCTAGAGTGGAATGACAAAAACACACTAGGGTATCCATAAACCCGGCACATCGAAACAAGATTAAATAAAAAAAAAGTACGGCCAAAAAATCGAACAAAAAATTGGCACACCGGACACCGTGCGCTCCGTACACACCCGCCTGCTGCGTTACAGAGCATCCGCACCAGTGCCTCATAAAAAGCGGTCAAAAACAGAAATCACCCGATTGAGAATGACGAAAACACATCGGTGCGTCAATAGATCTCGCGCACCAGAAGCGGGTTAAATAAAAAAAATTAGGGCCAAAAAACCACACAAAACATTGGCACACCGGACATCGTGCGCTTCGTACACACCCTTCTGGTGTGTTGTATTACTGTTTCCGACCGGTGCTTTACAGACCATCCACACTGGTGCCTCATAAAAAGCGTGCAAAACAGAAACTGCCTAGTGCGGATAGAAGCAAGTGCACCAGTGTGCCTATAAAATCCTGTGCACCGGAACAATGTTAAATAAAAAAAGAAAAATACTTCCAAAAAATCTCATTTTTCACTTTTGTCAGTGCTATAGAGTTCTTAGGCACCGGTGCAATTTATCCTTGTCTAAACCACCCTGACATCGGTGCTTCCATTGCAATCATTGCATGCACCGCTGTTTTGCATTGCCCACCAATCTCCAGCTTGAATTTTGCAAAATGGTGGAGAAAATTTATTTTGCAAATTTTACAGCCAATATGCCTCGGTGAGAAAACATACAGGTATTTTTCTTGTTTTTCCATAATTAAGCCTTTTAGCGGATTATAATTTCAAATAACCTTAAAATTAACCATTTAAAAGAAATAATTTTTTTTTGTCGTGTGGTGCACTCGAGTCGTTCGGCTCGCACTGGTTGGTGGAGCAGTGTGTAAATTTACAGGCTGCACCACCGCTGATGCTAACGGTATCCGCATCGGTTCCGGGGCGGTGCCGATAAGCACACCGTGTTATTTAAAAAAAAAAAAATTAAAAATTGCGGTGTGGTCGTTTACCTAGCCACACCATCGACAATGTGGAATAGCGGCAACACGGTGCATTGACTAAATGTTCTGCCCCGGTGCTAGTAATTTTATCAACGCACTATGTTGCCGCTATTCTACATTGTGAATGATGCGGCCCGGTAAACCGATGCTTACGATATCCGCACTGGTTCTAGGGTGGTATCGAAGGCGCACCGCGTTATTTTAATTTTTTTAAAAGTGCGGTGTGGTTTGTTATGCGGCTGCACCGTTGACTTAGTTGAATACTTGCCATACAGTGCGTTGAAAAAAATCATAGCCCCAGGGTGGCCATTTTTGTCAGCACACGACTTTCCGCATTTCACCTGGGTCAACGGTGCAACTTTATAAAAGGCCGCACCATTCACTATGTCACGATGGCAGGAGGTTGGTCCGCTGACTTAACTATATGCCTCGGGGCATAAAGTTTCGTCAGCGCACCACCCCACTGACATCGTACATAGTCACTAGTGCACTATAAATTCTTCTGGAGCACCTTCATCGGGGCGCTTAATATTATTAGGTGCACCGAGGCCGGTGCGCTCCATAGAAAGACGCACCGGTACTGGTGTGTGACTGTGTTTCCAGTGCACCGATTTTTTTTTTTTTTTTGTTTTAAAAAATTTTTATATATTTATATTTCTAAATACATGTGTTATTTAATAACAAAATTGTGTTTAATATGTCAATCATTTAGAGATGTGAAAGGAGAGAAGAGGGGGAACAACTACAACAACAACAACAGGTGGAGCAGTATAACATGGTTCAGCTGTGGGAGGCATGAGAGAGGGAAAGAGATGCGTATCCTCACCCTATTACAGTAGCTACGCAGGGGCTCCAAAGGTAGGTAGGCCACCTCAAGTTCTATGAGGAGGCTACTTCCCTAAAGGGCCATAATATGTTTTTGAGACATCTTATCCGAAGGTGGAATGCCCAGCAACAGGCTTTCTTGGTTGGTATCAACCAGTGGTACACACCCACTAAGGAGGATATATACTTCATTACAGGGCTATTGAGGAGAGGGGTGGATTTTCCCTCGTTCCCAGAGGTTCCAATTGGCTATGCAACAGGGAGTCGGTTAGTTTACTCGCAGAGATACATTGCAGAAAATGTACTGTCTCTTGCAAAGTTTCAGGTTGTTGGTGGTCAGTAATGTATTGGTGTATTTGGTAGGGAGGAGGTGTAGTGTCTCTCACTTATCATTTAAACCATTTCGCACAACACCAGTGATGGGCAATACAATAGTTTCCCACTTCTATATTATGTTGATTGTTTAGTACAAGAGCCACGACTTGTCAGGTGGTCTGCCATTTTTTTCTGGCAGTTCTGTACAGCCTTAGATAGATGTCGTGCTCATGCACAAGGGAGGGTGAACTTCCCTTTTGCTTCAGAGCTTTTTTGTTTATTTTTTGAGAGATTTCCAGAGACGAGGTCTACTTTTCTTCGGCAGCCTCGTAGGATGAAATTTGAGGCACGTATGCACATGTGGGGTGAAATGATGCCCAGGAGGGGTGACACTGAGTTTTTCGCGAGGATATCGCAGGATGCACTGGACTTGCTAGCCAGTGTTGATGAGCATCCCTTCATTATGGTCCCCTGTCCTTACGCGAGTTTGAATTGGAGAGGGTGTGCCAACACCCTCTTCACAGCTAATGAGCCGCCAGATGATAGAGGTAATATTACTGTTTTATATATTTAAAGTTATTCTAGCATGTTATTTAACTTGTTTTCATTAAATAGTGTAAAGAAATTGTCTAATTATTGTTGTGTATTTGTATATATTTTGCAAACATTGGCTCGTTTGATGGCTAGGAGATGTCGACACCAGTACCACATAATCCAGCTGTGGATCTAGCTGATGATGATCAGGGCATGGAAAATGCCGAGGATCATCAGGAGGCTGGTGCTAGGTGCGGTCAACATGATGCTAGATACCGGATGGAGTTGAGCGACCAAATCAGTGCATTGATTGTTGAGGCAGGCATCAGACCCTCTCATTACAGAGACATAGAGGCCGATGATAGGCTATTACAGATGTGGAGATGCATGCCGCATGACAAGTATAGGCTGATGCGGCATGTCGTAGGAGTTACGACATATTTTACACGACTCAGGAGGACTGTTGAACGTTATAGGCATGGTCGTGACGTAGCAGGTGATGGACAGTCCATGAGCAGCGACTCTTCATCTCATGATCGTTCACCTCGCGCCGCGTCAGATGAGCATGAGCCTCCACTAGCATCCAACAACAGTCATCATGGAGATGAGGCTGGACCATCGGCCACGTACAGTCAGCAGCCTACAGCATCCATCAGTGTTGATGATCATGAGCAGGCTGGACCATCGATTGTCGAGGATGCACCATTAATTGACTAGGCCTCCACTAGTACTAATATTGATGTTGTACTACCACCAGCTGATCCATGACATTTATATTACAGTTTTATATTTTTAACATTATATATATATATATGGTCTCTATATTTTATGTTCATGTTGCAGTTGTACTTAATTTACATGTTGGTGATCATCATGATGTGTATATTGTTAGGTCATGTTAGATATGTGCATTTAATATGTATGTGATGATAGCATGAGTTATTTGAGATGAGATGTATATTTGATGTTTGTGTTGTGATGAATATGGTAATATGTAATGTTCATTGTCTTTTGTTATATGATCATGATCACGATGATGTTAGTGATTTTGAATGTGTTTTTTAGTCAAATATGATGTTTGTACGATGGTTATTATGAATGTGATGTTAATTAATTAATTTAATACTAAATGATCATGATATTGTAAAATTGTAATATTTGTAATTCTAATTGTATGTAAAATTCTAAAATTGTAATTGTAATGGAATATATGTAAATTTGTAAAATTTTAATGGTAATTGTAATTTTCTAATTTGTAAAATTTTAATTGTATTAATGTGATTTGATTGTAATTGTAAAATTGTAATTGTATGTAAAATTCTAAAATTGTAATTGTAATTGTATGTGAAATTGTAAAATTGTAATTGTAATTGTAATTCTAATTGTATGTAAAGTATTTGTAAAATTTTGATTGTATTAATGTGAAATGAATTTATTAAAATTTTTAAATTTGTAAATTTATAAAATTTAAATAATTGTAAAATAATAAATCTAGAATAATATGATTTATTGTAACATAATAAAGTTTATAAATAATGCAAATAAATTCATGTACTTTAGAATTATCATTATTTTATTATAATCTTAGATACAAAAAAAAAAGAACTAATTTATACGGTATGCCATTGTTTTTGAGATCAACATAATTGCAAATAATTATCAAGTGAATTATTGATTTTAACATTAACACAATGCAAATTACCAATTAATTCAAAATATATATTATAATGTTTTGAAAAACCCATCTTAAAAATTATAAATATTGATGAAGTAACACATATACCATATCACTCTCGGTTCTCATGATCACCCTCATTATCTTCCAGCTCGCATGGCATGATAACACTATTGTTCTAAAAAATATGCTTTGATCTAGGGTCATGTGTCAATACAAACCACCAATCCCTATCCAACACATCTGGGTAAAAAAACACCTGGTTGCAGTGTTTAGGGAAAACATAGGGCTCCTTAGCTTCATCCCACATCTTTTTAGAGTTGATACATATTAGCCTACTATTGTGATCTTCCTTTGCAGTATTCCGATCAAAGGTGTCCCACCACTTGCACCTAAAAATAACACATTGGAAATAAGAGAAATCCACTTCAATGATCTCTTCTATCTTTCCGACGTAACCTAACATCCCTCATACTAGGTTTTGATCATAGTGGCTAGATCAACTAGATTGATCGAACTCGACTTCCACTCCATAGTCTTGTGTTATGTTTCCAGTATCGACAGTTTCTATGTGAAAATAGTGTCCATATGCCCACATATATGGGAAAAAATGCACCTATTATAAAAAAGTTAAAAAAAATCATAGTGTCATGTGTCTTATAACAACCCAACAGTTAAAATATGAAATGTATATGTCTTAATATAAGTTTCAAATTTACATATAAATTAAAATGATTATTACCGAGTTGTTGCACCCAATCCCTACGTTTAGCGTATCCTCTTCAACACGCGGGTAACGACCAGTAGCATCGTACTTCTCTCTGAATTGGTCAGCAATGCAACTGTTGGGGCATATTTTTGGCATATTTTCTTTTAAATGATCGGGAAAAGGCACACTTCTACCATTCAAATATCTAAATTCTTTCCTGTCACTATCCCATTTCATCCTCTTTTGTTCATAGAATGCGACCCACAGTTGTGTCGCTTTAGAATTGTAAAGAACGAATTTATTTATTGCTTCAATTTCTACATTTGCTGATGAAATAAAACCAACATTATATAGTACTTAGAGATCAAAATATACATTATATTGAAGATCAACATGAATATTAATTACTTTTTGTAAATTTGAAAAATTATAAGTCACTTACTCTTTATCAAGCGCTTTTCTCCACTCATTTGGAGCAACTCCCCTTCTCTTTTGTCTTAATCCCTTTCATTGTCCCAAATCACCGCACCTGGTCTTTTGTTGATCTGCTTTATGTACTCACTGGAATAATAGAAAGAGTCATACAATATGTACCCCTCTGCTATAGACCCCTCAGGTTTTTCCGTTTGTTGAACAAAACCTTTCAATTTCTTCATGTGCCTCTCTAAGAAGAACATCCAACGACAAGAAACCACCCCAACTAATTCAACCTCATCTACTAGGTGGATTGTAAGATGAACCTGTATTTCCATGAAGCTCGTTGGAAGTTCCTTCTCAAACATACAAACAATCTCAACTATCTCTTGACGCCATCGTGGAATGCTAGCCACATGAATCTCCTTTGACGTGATCCAACGTACAAATGTAGATAATTTAGATATGGCACATCTCAGGTCTTGAGGGAATTCATGTTTCACACACCCACACACGAACAAAGGATAATGAAACTGTAAAGTTATAAACATGTGCAATAATATACAAAATTAGTTATATTTTATGATCCCCGCATGGGACAAAATATGTTAATATAACAAATAATATAATCACTTCTTTGACATTATACGTACTCTTAGAAGATTCAAATGGTCATGCGATTTCAACCCCAACAAATGGTCATCCACGGTGAAGCATCGCTGCAGTGAAGACTTGTATGAAGTTTTCACCCTCACATCCATTATAAATTCCTTTGCTAAAGATATATCATCTTTTTTTTTAAATCCATGGGACATCACCTTCTTTGAAAACCCATGAATTAGAGGGACTAGTGCTTGCCTCTGATCCTGTACTTTATAATCGTCTTGGCCAATGTTTAATTTTAGTTTTTGAAGTAATAAGATCTTTCCTAACAACCAATGTGTCACTTTGTTTCGATGATATGTGCCTTCATAAAGAAGATGAAACATTTTTAAATATATGCATGGTATCTAATAAGTGGGAAATCTTAAGATGATCCCAATATGGGAGGTCATAAAAGATAGATTTCATTTTCATCCCAATGGGAAATTTCTCAACATAGGTGTTAAAGAAATTTGGATCATCGAACATAGGCTCCCCATTTGAATTGAACATTTCTATGAACTCCTTCTCCTTCTCTCTCTCATATGCTCTAAGCCATTCAACTAGTGTCATTTTTGGAGGCCTTTGGGTTCTCTCTCGTTTACCATTGAAAGCGGATGCTGCTCTTCTATAGGGATGTTCTTTTGGTAGGAATACCCTGGAGCAATCATACACTGGCTTTCATAAGTCCTTGGACCATCTAGCATTCAGAGAAGGTCCACAACATTTAAATCCAAAATACCATTTTGTTACAAGACCTGCGAGATTATATTTGTATACATGAATTAATATGCATGGCACGTTAAAGAATATCATGAAGATCAGAACAAATATTACAACGAATTAAATAACTAATATGTGAAAGAATATTGTTACATATATAAACAAATCAATAAATTAAACATGTAATTTACCAGAGCAAACTCCTAAGCCTAGATAATCATGTGTCATGTAAGCACATATGCCATCCAACGTAAAACTCCTCTCTGCTACGATGGGTCTTGATACATCGTATACATTTATCCCATCCCATAATTCCTTCAATTCATCTACTAGTGGTTGTAAGTAGACATCCATATTCTTCACTTGTATTCTACCAGGGACTATGAGAGCTAACATAAAATGTTCATTCTTCACGGAAAACCATGGGGGTATATTGTTATTGATCACTACTACAGGCCAAAAAAAATAGTTGGTGTTCTCGAGGGAATATGGGTTGACGCCATCCATGGCTATGCTGAGTCATAGACTTTGTACTTCATCCTTGAATTTTTCAGGCCATGTATCCTCTATAGGCTTCATGACTATTGAATCAGTTGGGATTCGCATAACTCCCAACTCACTTCTGTGTGAGGCATGCCATCCCTGCAACATAGCTAATTCTTTGCAACGAAAGAGCCTTTGAATCCTCAGTATTATAGGCATGTAACTCAATATCTTAAAAGGAGGACCAGTACGTGATTTACCCTTCTTTTTTTATTTATCATACCTATCATGCCCACATTTTGGACACATCTCTTTGTCTGCATATTCTCCTCGATATAGAATACAATCATTTGGACATGCATGATATGATATGTGCTCAGCACCCAACATTTTCAACAATTTCTTTGCCTCTGCGCAGCTACCGGGCAAGAGAATATCACTCGGAAGAACCTTATCTTTGAATAACCTATAGTTGATGATCATGGAAAAATATATTAATAAATGCAAATTAATGTCGATATAATTATTAACGTTTATAAAGTTTACCATGTGTAATGTTCATTGCAGTGTACTGATTATATTTCAGATTTATATAAGGGAGTACTTTATGGTAACTTACCTCAAATTTCCAAGAAACATGCATTCGACAAGCCAAACTTTGCTTTCAAGTTGTACAGTAACATCATTGTCCCCAACTAGGTAGACTTTGATTGACTTCCAGGTCCAAAGAGAGGGGTGGTGGAAGCAAATTTAAGGCTTTTGAAAAAGGTGTCAGCGATATGAGCATCATCCCCTAGCTGATCATCGTTTTGGAATGCATCTAACAACATTATCTCCATGGCAGTCATATACCTTAAGTAATCATCCATAACAAACTCTATTTGATTGCCTCCATTGCTAGCTTGTGAAGAACTACTATTGTTGTAGTCATTCATAATTGGTGAATCTAGACGTAGCAAGAATTGAATCGGTGGTTGATTCAACCATTCTTGGTATTGTTCCTCTCCAATTTTTTCTCTTAATTCAGGTTTCTCTCGATTTGACATTGTCATGGGGTGCAACGGAAGATGGTAGGTAGGTCGTTCATCATCACTAGAATCCTAATAATTAAAAATAAAATAAAAATTGAACATGATTAGCACAAAATATATGATATGAATTAGTAACCACGTTGACAATATTGCATGATTATAAATTCTTTTGACGTTGAAATAATTACATATTAATCAATATATATACCAAACAATTCTAATTATAATTACCATTATTGTACCAGGATTGTGGCTAGAAGATGCAATATTGTTACAATTGGAAGGGTGAAGTGGCTGTCCATTTTCATCTACCAAATGCGCCTTGCGGTATGTAGCTCCTGATAAGAATTTCCGACATTTTGGAGTAGTTTGAATATTTTTTTCATCTGAAATCGATGCTGAATTTGCATGAGCCTGCAAATTTGTATACATTATAAATTTAATTAAGTTGTGCATGATTGACTGCATGGATAAAAAACATAAATTCAATTAGATAGTGAAAATATAAAACAAATCTGAAGTAAATATTACGTCTCCAAATGGATATTGAGAACTTCGCGATGGAATTTGAGAAATATTATGGAACGAGCTGGATTTTGAATAATTGTCCATTCTATATAATATATGATATTTTCTTCTTGCATTTAAGAAAAACAACAATAAATTTTGGTGCACAAACCTAAATGTAATTTCGGTGCGTAATATACAGATAACCGCATGGGTGCGTTTTTGGTATTGCGCACCGGTGCCATTTTATAACCCGATGCACCAGTGCGGTTCAATTAAGGGATACACCGATAACGAATAACCGCAAATAAAAAAAGCACAACCCTATTTTCTTTGAGTAAAAAAGGTGGTAAATTAAAAAATGGGCGAAAAAAATATTTTTGAAAATCTAATTTCATAAAAAATTTCTTTAAATACTAAAAACTTTTCATTATTTCACTATTTTTGCAAAACATTTCAGCCAGAGATTTGCAGGATACATACCTGGAGCAAACAGAGCATGAGAGCACTCTGGAGCAGGGAAATACGTTCGAACAAAATTATCAGACAATCATAATTCCAAACCTCTGGTGATTCAAACCTTGTACCATAGAATTTCAAATGATGTGAGTAAATTTTATTATTTTTTTTTTACTTTTTTTTCTGCAGTTTGTTTTATACAGTAAAAGAAAAAATCAAAGTTTATTGTTTTTTTTACTTTTTCTGTAGTTTTTTTTATGTAGTAAAAGAAAAAAAGTCAAATTTTATTGTTTTTTTTTTACTTTTTTCTGCATTTTTTTAACCTTTTCTACAGTTTTCAGAAACAAAATAAAAACAAATCCATTTTTAGAAACAAAAACCCTCGATTCTTTTTGTTTTTGCACTTTCTTCTCCTTCTTTCTGTAATTTCAGAATTAGGGCTTTTCAATTTAGATTTATAGGGTTTGTATAGCCATAAGACACCCAACCCACGAGACGACTTGCATAGTCGGATCCCAATCCATGTTGGCCCTTGCGTGAATTTAAAAAAAAAAATAGATTTTTTAGTTCGGTGCTCCCTACGTAACATAGCACACTGGTGTGCTCTATTATACCAGTGCACCGTAAAAGTAAAGTGATAAAAAAATAAAAATAAAAAAAAATGTTTTTATTAGTGCACCATATGTAAGATATGGCACTGGTGCACTATTTCATTATGGCACACCGTGAACGTGGTTTTTCGCAAAAAAAAAAAAAAAACCATTTTAGAAACAAACCCTACATTCTTTTTGTTTCTGCCCTTTCTTCTCCCTCTTTCTGTGATTTCAGAATTAGTTCTTTTCAATTTATATTTATAGGGTTTGTATTGCTAAATATAAGCCTAAGACATCCAACCCATGGGATGACCTGCATAGTCAGATCCCAATCGATGTTAGCCCTTGCGTAAATTAAAAAAAAGAAAAAGATTTTTTTTTTGGTGCGCCCTGCGTACCTGAGCACACCGGGGCACTCTATTATCCCAGCGCACCACGCAAATACTGTGATAAAAAATTTAAAAAACTAAATATTTTTTCTCAGTGCTCCATTTCTAAAATATGCAGCCGGTGCGCTATTTCATTATAGCGCATCGCGAACGTTCGGTTTCGAAAAAAAAAAAAAAACTTTCAAAAAATAGAAACCTTACATTCTTTTTGTTTCTGTCCTTTCTTCTCCCTCTTTCTGTTATTTCAGAATTAGGAATTTTCAATTTATATTTATAGGGATTGTACTGCTAAATATATACCTAAGACATCCAACCGACAGGAGGATTAGCATAGTCAGATCCCAATCCATGTCAGCCCTTGCGTGAATTTTAAATATATATATATATATATATATATATATATATATATATATATATATATATATATATATATATATATTTATCGGTGTGCCTGACGTAACCTATCGCATCGGTGCTCTATATTGTACAAGCGCACCACATAAGTAATGTGATAAAAAATTAATAATTTTTTTTTTATCGGTGCACCATATGTAAAATATGGCACCAGTTAATGCTACAAAAACTAACACTGGAAGATTTTTATTATTTTATCATGGTTAACCGGTGCGGTGATTGACATGTAACACACTGGTGCTCCTTATTGACATAAAGCACTGTATGGTCTATTATACTGTTTGTGCGATGCATTTCTAAGTCACCCATGCACTGGCGTCAGTGCATACACCATGAATGGCGCACCGGTTTCTTGAGATTGTTTTTTACTTGAAAAATTGACAATTTATTTATAAATATATTAATAAATGATATGGTACAGGTTTGATATTGATAAAGAAATGGCTGATAAGAGACCAAGTAACAAAAATACAGATAACACATCAAGAAAAGCAATAAAGGAAAGTTCTTTGTAAATTCTTTACAAAAATTATTATTTTTGAACTATATGTAAGTTTAACTAATATTTATTTTTTACTGTGTATCATGTAGAGCCACAAAATGAGGAAGCTCGATAAGATTATTTCTGATCTAGGACCAGAAGAGCGTAAAAGCTTGATGGAAAAATTGCAAAAGGATGAATTAGGTGAATGAAAAAATACTATCGATGCAATATGAGTTTTTTTTTTAGTTTTTATTAATAATATAATTAAAATTATTAGGTAACATGTGTCAAACAGTCCATTAATTTGCATATGTTTAATGCTCTACAGGGACCAACAACTCAGAAAAGGAATGTTTTTCTAAGAAAATAAAAAAAATAGATCATGCAAATAAAAATGAATTGCTCCTTAACTCATCTGAAGTGGTGATGGAGGTTAACGAAAGGGGCAAAAAATTTTACAAAAGTTTGAGAGATCTGGTGGAACAAGTGTATAGATTTTCTTTCCACTTATAATACAAAAACCAATCCAATGATTCCAAGAACCAAATTTTATCTAAACTACAGGAAGAGTTTCCAAAGAATTGGTCAATGAGAGATGTCAGACTTTGAATAGAAAAAACGTAGAAGAACACAAAAGAAGGAATGAAAAAGTAATATTCCTTTAAATGTTTGTCTAGAATTATTTATAAATATCACTTTTTTATACTTAATTTTCATATATCAATATAAAAATTAAATAGTTTATTGTCATGTTACATTTTCAAAAAGATTATGAAAATCTCAAAAGATGAACGAGCTGATATTAGAAATATGCTAGTAGGAATGTCCAAAAAGGTTTACAAGGAGATGGTCAAAGAAATAGACAAAATTGCATCACGGGAGGAGCCATCTCAACAACAATGTGCTTCAAATGTAATATGTAAACATTCATTTTTTCGATCATTAGGTATAATAAATAAACAATTTAGCATTAAATATTAATTTTCAAGTATTTTCTTGCAGAAAAGAAAAGAAAATGGAACCCATTCAACACATAAAATAGGACAACATGGAAGAAAAGGATTGATATCTAAGTTTGTGAGTAATTGTTGCTTCCTTATAACAACTTAACTAGATTTTATTTTTGTATTTTTTAAGTTGTTTTACAAAATTCATCATTGAATGTCTTCGAACAGGTGCTAACATACAAAGAAGAACCATCAGAGAAATTGATTGAACTTGGGTTAAATATGGGTTGTGAGTATATGTTGGCATATCAGAACTTAATTGTGGAGTTTGTAAGGATCTATCGATCTTGTTTTACTTAGCTTCGTATGTAATTAATAGAAAAAATAAATCTTTTATATTAAATATACGATTTTTTATGGGGTATAAAACTTGCAGGAAACAAAGTATGGAACTACGCCAACAGATAAAATCTTGGAATATGTCATGTAACATGGTTTTGAAAGAATGCGTATATTTTATGAGTCAATTGTTGCATTGGTATGCCATTTCTTTTCTATTTACATTGATGTATATTATTTAATATTGCAATTTTCATTATTCTCACCAATGTATATACACTCGTTACAAATTATTTTTATGTTTGTAGATGGAAAGTGAAGAAGAAGAAAACAATCAACACCGTGAACAAAACATTTCTGAAAATAACCCAAGTCATGGAAGTAGCTCTAGGAGTGACAACAGTTCAATCGAAGAATGATGATCACTATGTTTCGATATCAAATCAAGGCGTTGTATTTTTGGAAATATGTCTGTGAAATCAGAAATTTTCTTTAATGTAATGGACATAGTGTCCCAATTGAAAGATAAAGAGATACCAATAATTGTCCCATTTTGTATGACAAAGAATGTCTTATTCATATATATATATATATAAAATAAAATATTTTTTAATTTATTCTATTGCGTTCTCCATTGTCATTCTCAAATGCACTAATAAAAATTTAATTCATATGAATATTGTTATAAGATATATATGTGTTGACTTTTGATGAATAATGAATTTAAAAAAACCATAATAATTATGATTTGATATAACAAATTAATCCAAAAATCACATTCAAATGCATTAATAAAAAATTAAGTAATATGAATATTGTTATAATATGTGTCGACTTTTCATGAATAATGAATTTAAAACAATCACAATAATTGCACTGTCACAGGTCGATGTTTCTAAAAAATACAAAATGAAAACCAGTGCGTGTATTCTTACACCGGTGCGTTTGTATTCTTAAGCACACCGGTGCGTTTTTACGACTGATGGGCATCACAAAAATACCAAAACGAATTAAAAATATTGAGGCATTTGTGTGGTATGATTTGGCAGTGCGTTTATGTCTACATACGCACGGTGTCATTTTATGACCTATGGGCACCGCATGAATACCGATACCAATTATAAATCTCGGTGCATTTGTGTGACACTATGCACCGAGGCGTTTTTGTGTCTATATGCACTGGTGCATTTGTATGACCCATAAGCACCACACGAATACTGATACCAATTATAAATCTCAGTGCATTTGTGTGATACTACACACCATGGAATTTAAGTGTCTATATGCACCGGTGCATTTGTATGACCTATGGGCACCGCATGAATACTGATACCAATGATAAATCTCGGTTCATTTGTGTGATACTGCACACTGGTGCATTTCTATAAGTCTACGCACTGGCGCGTTGATACAACCTATCAGAACCGCTTAGATCCCAAGACCAATTAGAACGACCCAATGCATTGTATCACCAACACTACGCCCGGTGTTGTTTTATACCTTAATGGCCCGATGCATTCTCCTTCGACCGCCCCGGGGCTCCAGTTACAGGTACGCACCAGTGCGTTAAATCCTAATTAGCGCACCAATAAAAAAAAACATCTGTAATTAACTTTGGCCTCCCTTTTTTTTAATTGTGTTGAATTTCCGTTAAAGGCTTCACCAAAACCTCCGTAACCATAAATGGATGTTGTAGAAAATGTTTTTTTGACAATTTTGGCCAATTTTATAACACTAAAAACCTCCTTTATAACCTCCGCTAGAGGGTATTTTCCTTGTAGTGTCATCATGAGATTTAGTGAAACCTGAGTATTGAAATGAATAAAATAGGTGTAAATATGGAAAAGGAGAAAGTTAATTATGAGAAATATGTAAAGGTGCATTGATTGTAAGTGGTTATTTTAAGCCTAGAAAAAACATTAATAAAGGCTACATGATGGGTGGATACTATGCTTACAATAGTGGTGCAATATACTTAATATGAAAAGGGAAAAATAGAAAAAACATTAACAAAGGCTACATGATGGGTGGGTATCATGGTTACAATGGTAGTGCAATACACTTAATATGAAAGGGAAAAAAAGGTAAAGATTGAATCCTATATAAACGTGAGGAGGACAACCAAGGCTAAGTAAGAACCCAAAGAAGATATTATGAGTGGAATCTTTAATGGTGGTTTTTTTGAAGTGGGGTCTTCCAGGCTCTTCTCAAAAGTGGAGCAGAGGACATAGTGAACATTGCATTAATCTTTTCGAGGTGAGGTATATGTTGACTAATAAAGAACATATGTTTATCAAAAATCTTCTGGAAAATCACATAATAATTTAAAGAGGAGACACTTTTTGAACTAATCAATGTAGTTCATTATGAGGAGAATGATGATTGTGTTGATCAATATATATATATATATATACTGCAGAGATGCGTAATTTTCAGTGACATAAACATAACCAAGAATTAATAAAAATGAAAGTTAAGAAAATAATAATAACTACATATAATAAAATATTATTAATCCTAGTTACTATAATTAGAAACAAATATTTAAAATAACTAAACATAATGAAAAATAAATCAAAGGAATAATTTATGAACAAACTCATGGAGTAGCCATGGGTTCGCCTCTATCTCCTATAATTGCTAACATATACATGGAACATTTTGAACAAAAATCTTCCAAATCCTTTCCATTCAACCCCGAAGAATGGAATAGATATGTACATTATGTTTTCACAAAATGGACCCATGGAAAATCAAAATTAAATGATTTCTTAACTCACATTAATAGTCTCTCAAGTCACATTAAATTTACCATTGAAATTGGAAATGATAGACAATTACCTTTCCTAGACATCCTTTTAACGAAAAAAGATGGAAAAATTAGCACCAAAGTTTATAGAAAGAAGACTCACACGGAAAAATACCTTCACGCTTACTCACAACACCATCCTATGCAAAAATATGGCATCATCAAAATGCTAACAACTAGGGCTTCCATAATTTCAGACCCTCACCACCTATAGCATGAGATAAACCACCTCTGCCATGTCTTTCAACATAATGGATATAATAAAGATGTCATCAATAAAACCATTTACCAAACCCTTAATAAAAATAACATAAAGAGAACCTTTGACATCCCTAAAATCTCTTTTCCTTACATAAAAGGAACAACTAATAAAATTTCCAGAATCCTAAACAAACATAACATTAAGATTTCCTTCACTCCCCCTAATACTATTAGAAATTCTTTAGACTCCACTAAGGACACTATCAACCCTAGTTTGCAAAAAGGACTTTACATTATACCATGCTCTTATGGAAAATAATACATTGGCGAAATTGGTAGATCCCTTAACATTGCTCTTAAAGAGCATGCTCCTGACATATATGGGAACATAACTGCAAAATCAGCCTTGGCAGAACATGCTTTCTCATCCTCACATTACATATGGGTGGAGGATGCGAAACTTGTCTCCAAAGAGGAACATTACTTAAAAGGAAAAATCAAAGAGGCCATAGAAATCGAAAAAAGGAAAAATAACATGAATCGTGATGATGGCCTTAACATCAGCAATACTTGGAAACCCTAAATATGTCATACCACTACATAAAAATTAAAAATAATAAATACTAAATGTAATAATTAGTCACAAACAATTTCTTAATTTCTACCTTATCATATAATATAGGCTCGCTATTTAATAATTTCACAATTTTTAATATAATAATTTTTAACAATCTTATTAAAATTATATTTCAATAATCCCCTCTTAAAAAAAAATTTAAAAAATTAAAAATTAAATTAAAATATTTTTGGTTCTTCCAACAGACCATAAAAGACTTTCTCCTCAATAATTACTATTTATATAATTATTCGTTTGCCCTCATCCTCCCAAATCTTTTCAAAAAATATTTGGCATTTACCCTTGTTATTAAAAAACTTGAAATAAGTTATTCCTCTCTTCTAAAATAAAATAAACCACCAAAAGGAAAATAAGTAAACAATAATAAACAAATTAACAATAAAAATAATATTAAACAAATAGAAATCTAAACTCACAAACTCAACCAACCAATAATAAAAACTACAAAAATTACCTTTTTTAATAAAATATTATTAATCCAACATAAAAATAACAAAACAAAATTATAAATATAGCCATGGTTAAAATAAAAACAAAAAAAAAAGTAACAATAGAAAACATTAATAAAACTAATAATAAAAAATAATAAAAATAATAAGGATAATAATAATAACCAAAAGAAAAGATAAACCAATAATAAGACACACATATATCCTGATTAAACACAAAAATACCAGAAAAAAGAATCAAAATGGAGACAAAAAACCAAGGACCAAAGAAAATGAACCATACTATGAGTAGAGAGACGGATCCCAACAACTATTAATTTTCCACCTGTCATCCCTATTCAGGGTATGATATCTTTTGTCTAGGAAGACTAAGCACCACATTTGTTTGGACGAGTCCAAGGTCATCGCTAGGGTTGAGCATATCTGTCACTTCAAAATTTAGGGAAGTAGTTAAAATTGAGAAAACATATCATACCTTTTGAATAGGGATGATGGGTGAAAAATTAGCAGTTGTTGGATTCCGTCTCTATACTCATAGTATGGTTCCTTTTCCTCGATCATCCGTTTTTATGTCTCTCTTCATTTTGATTCTTGTTTCTCACGAATATATATATATATATATATATATATATATATATATATATATATATATATATGTCTCATTTTTTGGTGGGTTTGTTGGTTTATGTTTTATTTTGGTTATTATTATAATCTTTATTATTTTTATCATTTTTTATCAGTGTTTTCGGTTGTTAGTTTATTTTTAGTTTTTATTTTAACCCTTTCTATATTTTTAATTTTGTTTTCTTATTTTTGATGTTGGATTAATAATATTTTATTAGAAAGGGTGAATTTTCTAGTTTTTATTATTTGTTGGTTTAGTTTGTTGGTTTAGATTTCCATTTGTTTAATATTGTTTTTATTCTTTTTTATTATTATGTATTTATTTTTCTTTTGGTGGTTTATTTTAGTTTTTATTATTTTAACCTCTGATTTATTTTCATTTAGCTTACTTATCTTATATATTTTCTTCTAATTATATATATATATATATATATATAATTAGAAGAAAATATATATATATATATTTTCTTCTAATTATATATATATATATATATATATATATATATATATATATATATATATATCAGCACAATCATCATTCTCCTAATGATGAACTGCATTGAGTACACACTATATATATATATATATGGATCAACACAATCATCATTCTCCTAATGATGAGCTAAATTGAGTAGATGTTGGTTCTTCAAATTATGATGTGATTTTCTGGAATATTTTTATATGGATCACATAAGTTTACACTCTGAAATAATAAAGAACCTATTTGTGGAAGATATTTATCATATATCGAAAAGGTGTAGAGGGTTAAATATTTGGCTGATACATGTGAACCTAATTTTGAGCAAGGGTGAGGATTTAGAGCTCTATCCAAAACAAAAAAAGGTTATCCCTAACACAATTATTCTTTAGGCATTTTATAGTCCAATAACCTATAAGTCAAAGGAAAAAAATTGATGGAAATTTCACCATTTATTAGTTGAAAGATTAGATTTTTTTCTCATTATATTTAGCTAGCATTGAGTGGTTTAGTTATTAATATAATCAAATTATAGATCAAATTTAAATGCAAAATACTAGGTATAGTTATTAATATAATCAATATTTAAAACCCACATAGGGAGAAGAGGCCATTCCTAAACAAGTTTAAACTCCAAGTTGTAAAAGAGATGTAAATATTGTATTAGGAAGTGATTTAAAATTGACTATAAAGGCTAGAGAACCCTTTGAGGTTGGGAGGTGGATGTTAGAGAATATACCTTGGCCATATATTTTGTCCAACTTTTAGAGGAGTTGAAAAAAGTGATATGGAACCAATCTAGATGGTTTCCACATGGAGAAATTCAAGAGGCGATGTTGGCTGTAATTCTGCAAACTATATATATATTGCTGAATGGATTAGGCTAAAAAAAAAATACTTTAAAACCCCTAACTAGAATTATGTTAACTTATGAATAGGTCTATGAAATTCAACAATAGATTAGAACATACCATTATAAAAATATAATTTTAAAGAATAAACGAAATTAAAAACCATATAACCCAATGGAATTAATGACTTTTTTTAAAAAGATAAAGCACTTCTAGAAGATAAAATAGTCACTTGGTCTACTCTGTCCTCCTCTATGGGAGGGTCTTTTATATCACTTATCTGTAAACTATTTTGGATTTATCCCTTTTATGGTATGCAATGGGAAAAATATGTGGAGATGAACTCAAGTGGAGAGTTTGAATGGCTTCAGATCAAATTTTCCACGATGAAAAATGGTCATGGTTAAATGGTGGAGAAAAATATTTTTATTTATGATAAAGCGTTAGATTAGACTTGAGCATTTTATTATTTTTGGAAGAGGAAAATCTTAAATAAATAGTTAATAACTTTTATTTATTTAAGTAGCGCAAAACCTTTGGTGATTAATTGACCTAATTAAGGAAAGTGGGTTAAATAATTAATAAATACAAACAGGGTTATTAATTATTTCTAGGTGATATTGTCAAATGAATTAAAAATAATTATTTATTAAGAGAAAAGTGAAGTGATTAAGTAATAAGAAATAAATAAGAAATTATCTAATTATTTCTTTAGAAAAAGAAATTGTGGGTTAATTTTTTTTTAATTATTTTCACTCAAATTGGTGAAAATACCATTAAATACAATGAATTTATGGGTTATTTTCTTATTGGTAAAATATATGAAAATAATATGTAATTAAATAAATTTATGGGATATTCTCATATGGGTAAATTAATTAAATGAAAATAATTTAGGAAGAGTAGTTCACTAAATTATTTCCTATTGTGAAAGTGAGTTTTAATGTGTAAACCCATACTAGATGGTGCATTTTGATCAACCTAGTAAAAATGGCTAGGTCATCACTTTTTTGGTGATAGGAAGTCATAATGAAGGGATACCAAATAGGATATATGGGTTTTTTTTGTTGCAGAAATTGTGTTTGAAAAAATAGAAAGGTTGAAATATTTCATAGGGAATTGCTAGTATTTAGACCATCTTCCTCTAGATAAGAAAATATGACCTCAATTCTCCTAGCCATTTTAAATTCAATCATACATGGTTATAAGAAGAAGGATTTATATATACGGTGATACAAAATTGGAGGAGATATGAACCCAGCTAAAGGGATTCAACTGTTGAATTTTGTAGCTATGGTTGGTCTTCATAATTATATTGTAGCCCTTGTAATATATAAAGAATTAGAAATACATGTTCTTAATGATATTTTTATCATTCATTCCTTGAAATAATTTATTTAAGACATGTTATTCATGTCGAATTGAAAAGAATTTTTTTTTTTTAATTTTAAATTTGAATTTTTTACTCCAAGGTAGTGAAGTAAACACTCCCTCAAGTCAAGTGATGGAGGACCAATTTCAAACTATGACCATTAAATTTCTCCATCTTTATCTTTCCACTTCTTTCCTTCTTCCTTCACTGCAATAATCGATCCCGTAGATCTCCCACTGAATAGGGTCTACCAACTGCCCAAGAAGAAAACCCCTCAGTAGTGAAGGCGTCCCCTTGAAGTTGAAACAACTCTGATACCAAATATAGGTTTTAACCCTGTGCAGAAATTATATACAAACGAACCTTAAAAACAGAAAATAAACAAAAGTGAGAGCATAAAACATGAAACAGATATACACAGATATTTTCGCCTAGATCCTAAATCGAGACTACCAGCTTGATTTTTCATTAAATTCTTTTTAGTGTTACAACATATATATATATACATGTCGAAGGATTCATAAACCCCAATCGATTAACCCTAGATTAGAACATAACCATAGTTCCCTTGACCGGATCTACAAAATACCACGTGCCGAAAACCATCATGACCCAAAACCATGTGCAAACCCATGCAAAAAACCATGGGTGGATTCACGCATGGGACTAATCGTGGAAAAAATATAACACATACCCAAAAAATTCAACCCTCCATCAAGTCTAGTGATGGAGGGCCAATTTCAAACCTACTAAATTCATGATCCAAACAACCCATATTCCTCATGGTACCCATGATATATTCTATAACCACTTCCTTCAACCCTACTCTGACAAATCTTGAGATATAAATCCCCTTTGGTAAATATTATAGTGGGAGATTAAGGTATAACCACTGATAGCATCTCGACCCTTTTAAATTGAATTATGTCCCAAGCCCACAATAGATTTTGGCCGTTCATATAAACTACAAGTGCGCAATATACCAAATATATGTCCTTTATAACAATATAAGTTGACTCCCTTTATCTATGCATGAGAGCTTAGGGTTATGGGACTTACCTTTGAGATATCCACCTAAATTGTATTTATACCACTATATATGCACATTGCATGTTTCCAAAATGCACCATGCGGTTTAGCTCCTCTACCTCCTTTGTGATTGTGCCTTATAACCATATGTTATGACCAAGGCTTTATAAAATCCCGAGCCGAACAAATATGCAATTCCTCAAAGCATTCGAGCTTTCACCCTTCCGTGTTGGCCCACTTTCTATTTCTACGTGGTCCTTCCTCATGCTTCCGTTGCACCACAAATTCCAGGTAAGATGCCTTAATAAGACCGCTCATCAATTAATACAATTATTAGTCTTAACCTTTTGGGAATGGTCCACTCGCATATAAATGCTTTAATAATGGAAAGGAAAAATTATGAAATATTCTCACCTGATCACAATAGCCCACTTGATGGGTAAAATGGATTACAAAAATATTCGAGTTGGCCCTCCTAATTTTTTTCTTGCCACATAAGGTTTCTCATCCAAGCCCGAATCAATGAAAAGTGTGTTTATAAAAGATGGTCCAGTAGAAGCCATGGGGCAGGGCCCTCAAACTAATGCTCTAACCTACTGATAAAATATTTTCGTTCTCAAACTGCACAAAGGTAATGTTCTCTAGAATTTCCTTTCCAGGGTGATGTAACTGATGTGTGGGCCCCCAAATCCACTTAATATGTTTCTACTCGCCTTTCTACAGCCAACATAGCCATGGCACAACCGACTAATCCTTTTTCAGCCTGATCTCTCCAAAGGTGAGCTAAAAACTTTGTCTTTCAGGATGATACCTCCAACCTGACGTTGTTAATTAAAATTCTTCCTCTGGAAAAAAATCTCACTTATATGCCCCGACATTGTTAAGTTTCATATTCTTATCAATTAAAAAATGCCTAGGTAGTGCTCACATGTTGCCTCTATTAACTTTCTCTTGCCTCTAGCTTGAGTTTGTGGATTTCAACTCCTTTTGTTCAACCCTGCCTCTATCTTTAATTACTTTTGTTGGGTATTTATTTGTGATACCCTAATCCTAGAAAAAATATGTTTAAATATATAAATCCCTCCTCATATTAGTCTTAACATAATCCTACAACACTTTCGTGCATAACCACATAATTTTACTTTCTTATAATGATAAACAAAGACTCCAAAATACTTGAATAGAGTAATTTCTCTACTATAAAACACACAAATAATATTCAAAGGTATTTTTTCCTCTTAGGCTCGATTTACAAAAAATTGGCCCCTTTCGATCCTTGTTATCACTCTCGGTCTCTATGCCTCTCTTCTTCCCTCCTATGCATCGACCTCTATTTACATGGAATTAATTATATTTATAAAAAATATGATTATAAACTAATTCAAGTTCAAATCCACAATCTTCTCAACAAAATCATATATTAGACTTCCTAGGTCCACTAATCCTCAAGGAAACTAAATAACCTCTAAATTTTGCTAACTCTCCCAAATAATCTCGATATCTCTCCTAAAGAGTAGATATTATTCAATAAATCCTTACTTTAATCAATTATATACAAGTATTCTAAGAAACCTGGGAAAACACATTAAATAAACTAATTTCAAACATTTAGTGAACCAATTCCCTTGGTAATTGAAAGAACCATATTTTATTAAAAATACATTTTGACATGGAAGTGGGATGCTCTTGAATCAGACACCCAAGGTGAAAATGTTGGAAACAATGTTAATATCGAGAGAGGGTGAATTATTATTATGGCTGATTTTAACCTTTATGCCAATTTATTTGTCATTCAAACTTGGAAACCATCCATATAACTGACAACAACATATGTTGTGGTAGCAATATGAAATCAACATACAAGCACACACCATGAGAAACATACACATGAGACACAAGGTTTTATGTGAAAACCCTTCTGGGAAAAAACAACCAAAGCTTGTTTTTGTTATTGATGTAAAATAAGAGAACCTATTCTATTACATCAATTTGTTTGTGGGCCACCACTCACAGGAAGCAAAAACTCGCTTTGATTTTTTTCTATCATGCACTAGTAGGAAGCACCAAATCCCTCTTTTTGTAGACACCTGTCCAACTTACCAGAAGCACCATGTGAAGCACCAAAATCACATTTTTTTTTGCAAGCACCAACTTGCAACTCCTTGTATTTATGCAAGTGCCAACTTGCAAGAGGAACCAACCCCCTAGCATTCTAAACCACCCACTAGAGGTAGAAGCACAATATTCCTATATGTAGGCTCCAATGCACACTAAAATAGGAACTCAATGTTCACTGTATATGGCATCCACTCTCCGTGATATCAAATCTTTTCTATTATCAACCCTTTGGCCCATAGAACACTCTATTATTTGCACACTCTACAACAACCCGATAGTCTGTTGAACAACATTCACTAACACATCCCATGCATCACTCTATCGTCGTCTCTTCAACATCATCCCATTGTCAACACCAAAGCATCATACTGCTCTCCTCCCTATGATCACAAAATGTATATTCAACTACCAAACCTCTTTCTTCTTAGGCACACACATCCTCTTCACACACAACATTATACTCTCTCTGAATATATTTTCTCTGCATAGGCACTCTCAACCTTTCTCTACAGAACAAGACCACTTGGCCTCACATGCAACAGTTCACACACACACACACAGACAAAGCTCTCCACACATCTCTTATCAACACACTATTGTTTCCCCCTTCATTTCTCAATGGAAATCATTAGTTTTGTTGCTCTGATGCACTTTGCTCGATGTTGCCTTTGTTTTCCATCCACACTTCCATTTACATTTCCCGAGATTACTACTATAGGGTTCTCCATTATGTTGTTACGTTTGGCTTGAATTATTCCATTTCATCTTCAGTAAAAACTAATAATGGGCATCTGATCATTCTCCATACAGAGAATTAAATCTCAATCAACCTACACACTCAAGGAGACCACTCATGAATTTTGTCTGCACACATAACATTGAAATCCATCCTTCTTAATTTCCCACAGAGATTAGGGTGTACTTCCGTCAATGCTCTCTTGTATTGTGATAACCCCTTCTGCACTTATCCATATTTTACATTTAGTTATTCATTAACATGCAATAAAGCTCAAGCATGGTTGTTCTAGAGTCAACTACTACCTCTGCAAATCATTGTCCTCTTTGTCTTAGTCTCCTTCCTTTGGAAATAACCATTGAATACATTAATGCCTCTGGGCTATTATGGTCCTTTCTATCTTCAACCAACACTTTTCTGCAAACCATTTGCTGACTCAACCACCCTTCAATACCCTTGTACTACAGTATTGTAGCCCTTTCATTTTGTAACTTTTATTTACGAAAAAATGAGATCACGAGATCATTATCCCTTTATGTTTTTCCCCCTTGTTTTTTTTTTGTCAATGGGTCCACTGCTTTTGACCACTTGTATAGTACTTACATGTTGCAATACCATAACATTCATCTATCATAAATTTTCTTAAAACAAATGTTATGAAATTATGAGGTTGCAAGATTTTGAGCCCCTTTATGATTATCCCCTTCTTATTTTTTCCATATGACCTAGTGTTATGCCTAGGGGAATAATAATTAGGTGCTGAGGAATTTTGGCTCCTACTAGGGGTCTATCTCCCTAAGTGTCAGCTCTCGCCCTTTTTTCTTTTAGGTTTCTCAACCAAGTTTCAACGTACATCGGAAGCTCACACATATTGTAACTTTTCTCCAAAGCGCATTTATAAAAGAGTTCCAAAATATTTGACCTCTGATATACTTTCATAGAACTTAGGTGCTAGGCCCTCTCTACGCCCTCGGTTCCTTTGATCTCCATGACTAAGTGTTAATCAACATTGGAGTTCCCCACAAGAAGTAATTACAAATGAGTTACGAAAATGCGAACCCCCAAAATTCTTCATAGCACATAGGTGCTAATCCGGCTCTATGCTCTTGTTTCCTTGGGTCACCACAACCAAGTGCTAAACACCATCAGATATCTCACATTGCATTTACAAAGTTGTTCATATATCTCCAACCTCTCAAATGACATCATGTTGTCGTCATCATCTCCATGTGGTGCCTCCATAGTGGTGACACATGTCACACAGATTTTCCCCATCAGGCCACCAAAAATGTCAAATCTCACTGCCACATGTCCACCATACAGCTATGTCATGTTGAAATCATCTCCATGTTAGATCATCATGTCCAATCACTTTCTGCCATGTGTCCTATTGAAGGAGAGAGAAAGGAGTCCCCCAGTCCTTGGTTTTTCAATGAATTCCTTATTTTTGCAACCCTCGGTGCTTACAAAATAATTCAAATAATAATAACTTACGAAATTTCGATCTCTAAAATTCTGAAATTTTCCTGCTATGAGGTTTTAAGATGCTACCTACTCTGAGGTTCCAATATGCTTCCTTCTTTAACTCTCAGCATTCCTAAAATTGGTCTAATGTTCCGCTTACTCAAGTATCGGATCATAAATTTTCTCCAAAGGATTATAAAGGAGTTACGAAGTTCCAAGGTCTTGAGGTTCCAAACCTTTGAATTTTCGATGGTCTACCTGCTCTGACCTTGGATATTCTGAATTTTCGATATTGTAGTCTCTGACCCTCCAAAATTCGGCCTACTCCTAAGGGCTTCATGCTCCTTACTTCAGCTATCAATAACTTTTAATCTCGATGACCAATGGACTTCCACATATCGTTCAAAATATTATTGAAAAAAAATTCCAATGGAGTAGGTCTGATTTAGTATTTGAGCCCATTTTCTACCTAAAAAATGGCTGCAAAATCTCTGACATTATTTTCTCCACGAATCTTCTTCTTGTGCCTAAAATGATGGACTTGCAACTAGCATAGTATTATTATTATTGATTCTCCAATAATCTTGTTACTATGGTGATTCTATACCAGATAGTACAGCAAATATGGGACTCCCCGTGAGCTTGACACACCACAAAAATCAATGCTAAGATCTGCTTCTATCATAGATGGCCTAGACGAAATCAATGTTGTATTGCCTAACATCATGCTAACACATACATTCATGTTGATCTAGTTGACATCAATGCCAAAACACTTGCCAACAATCATACACTGCCAACTACCCAACGTGATTTTTGACATTAATTCCAGCACACTTTTAACCACTAGCCATCGAGACAATGCCAACTGTCCAACAATCTCCCCCTTTCGCACTGATGGGAACACCTCAACACTTATCCACTTTGATGGGAAAGCGTCATGCTGATTCCACACTTCTCCAAGGATGAGCCACCAATGACTTTCTCTCCTCTTCGTTGGTCATCACAACTTCTCCAATACTTGTTCTCTCCCCCTTTGACATCAATGGAAAGGGGTTACAAGCTTCTTCTTATTCTTCATGGAAAATGACTAGGGTAGCTAGTGATGCTCTATAAACTAGACATATGTGATATGATCCCCCTAAAAATATAGTACATATTCTTTGAATTCCTCCAATTTTTTACACATTATGACTGCTG
This sequence comes from Pinus albicaulis, assembly GCA_034641835.2. Classification (NCBI taxonomy): domain Eukaryota; kingdom Viridiplantae; phylum Streptophyta; class Pinopsida; order Pinales; family Pinaceae; genus Pinus; species Pinus albicaulis. Next base: position 546,421,897 of record CM076575.1, on the reverse strand, counting down.
GCTAAATACTCTCTTTCCAATGCATCTTTTGTACCAGTTAAAAAGACATTGATAGGAATTAAAATTGATCATGGTATTGTTTTTGTTTCAAATTACACCCACTAATGAGGAATTTTGGTTTCTATTCACTATTTTTGTTGCTTTATGCTTCAAGAATTGTGCTCAACTCTCCTCAGCATCTTAACTGTCAATATTTCTCCCCCTGTGATCAAGCTCTTTGATCTCCTATATCTACTTCATTTTTTCTGCCCAAGGACTAATCCTTATGGACCTGACTTAACTATGGTCTTCCTTTCATTCCACACTTCTATTGTAGCCTATCTTATTCTCTCACAACATAAGATATTGTTGTGTACTCCCCTTGAACTCTTGTTGGTTGCACTAGTACTCTCCTTTTAAAGTTGGATATATTTAAAATAAACTGATTTATTCTTGTAATAAACAAGAGAGCATGACCATACCTTCAACAATCAAATGCACCTTTCTATCTATTCTTCCTGGTTTCCTTCATTTGACTTATTCGACCTCCCTTGAGGCCATTCTCTTCCTTTACTAAAGAGAAACAAAATATCTACTTCCCCTGAGCATATCATCATCCTTATTCTTCCAAACTTTCAATGGTTGAGTCTTGATGAAGGAATTATTATCCAACATCTTCTTTTCCCATTTTTGGGATTTTTCTTGGTTGTGCATGGCCAGAGGAAACATCTCCTCCTTTACCCAAATCCTCTTTCTCCCTTTTTTCTTTGTTTGCACCAATATATTTAGTAGGTTTCCTCTTCCATTTTTCAATTGTGGCTTGCATTGATTGCAGTTGTAGACTATAGAGAACTGTCTCCTTCCTTTATTTAGCAAGTCCTCTCTACTTAGAGCACTGAACACATACATGGCTTCCTCTAATCTTATATTTTTATTCATCCTTAATGGTAAACTTGCTTAATTCTATTGCATCATCTGTGAAATGGGCTCCACTCTGTTATATTTGGAGTTTAATTCTTTGTGCCCAAAATTACCACATATGTAGGATTCAACAGAGCATGAGAATGGGGCAGATGAATTACTATTCTTGAAAACACTCTTTTCAGAACTTCTATCACTTCCAACATTTCTTCTCCTAGCATCTTTATGCATTATTGGGTTGCTGCTACCCAACACATATTGTTTTCTTGCATGCCATCTAAATTCCATGGATTTATGTCTGAAATTATTACAAGAAAAACAATACCTATAAAAAAGGCTTCTGATGACAGCGGTTACCTTTTCTTTGAAGATATTGTCCTTGAGGGGGGAAGGACTTCTTTTGGTTCTTCATGTGCTTTCCATGACAGTTTTCATTTCTACCTTGCATTCTATCTTGCAATACCTAAATCTCTTTTGTTGCTCTACTTGTTGTTTCTTTTTATCCTTATGTTGTTGCCTTTTGTTCTCTTGTTGTTGCTGCTTTATTTTTTGCTGCTAGAGTTTACCAAATTATTTTCCTATGTTGTTGTTGGAAAATAAAACTCCCTTTACATGGTAAGTTGACCCTTTAACCTTTTCCTTCATTCTGTCCTCAATATTATGATATTGAGACAACTCTTTACCAGACTTTTCTAAGTCATGTCTCAATGAGACTACTTCATTTTGTAGTCTCTAAGAGTAAGTTTCTCTTTCATCTAGATGAATGGTTAGCCTTCCATTCAAACTTCCAGCCTCGTCTTGTTGAGAATTTATATCAACTATTGTTTTGATAAACTTTTCATTCTCAAGCTCATAAATTCTTAATTTCTCCTCTTGCTTCAAATTTTCTTCTGATATTTTCTTGATCTCTTTTAGATTATAGATCAACATCTTCCTCAAACAGATCGTTTCATCTAGATCCTTTTCTTTTCTATCAGAGGTGCTATATGAGATACCATGGAGATATAAAACCATCTATGTGTCCATGTAGTCTTCCATGGGTATAAGAGGCATCCCTTCTTTATCACTACAAGGGGTAATTTCATTTTCTCCCATGGATGAGCACACTCAGGATCTCTCTTCTTCCTTTGAGGTACTCCCATTTTCTACTACTAAAAATCTAGGTATCTCTTCACAACACCTATATGCAAGACTATATTTATCTTCAAAAGAAGAAAATGTACATTTGGTGGCTAAATGACCTATCTTTTCAAAATTATCACAGAAAAATAGCTGACCTTCATAGTCACATGGCCTCTCATCCATGTCTTCTTCTTCACCATCCATGGAGTAAAGATCATCAATTCACTCATAGGAAGAACAAATTCAATATTTTGAGCATCTTTCCTTTGGGATTTTTTATTCTTCTTCTTTATAGAATCATTCATAAATTCAAGTTCATTGCTTGAGAAGCAAGGTTCTTCGACCTCCTCTTGCGTGGTGTACCTTTATCCTCCATATAGATATTGCAATCTATCCAAAATTTTATTTTCTGACTCACAATGCCTCACTTTTTTAGCAGGTGGCTTGGACAACCCTTTCATGGTTATTTCCTTGGCTTCAATATTTAATTCATTCATCTCTCCATATATCACAGACATCGAAATGTCTTCATTTACCACCATCAAGCAGGCTTCCATTCTGATCTTCCAGAGCTCATAGTCTGATCCATATAAAAGTGGAACTCCTTTTGTTGTTAGCCAAACTTGATTATCCATTATTTCCATTTGATCTACCTTCTAGCGATTAATTTATTCATGAAGGAACCAGGCTATGATACCAGTTGTTGGAAACAATGTTAATATTAAGAGGGGGGTGAATCAACATTAAGGATAATTTTAACTTTTATGAAAATTTATTTTTCATTCAAACTTGGAAACCATCCATATAACCAACAACAACATATCATGTGGAAACAATATGAAATCAGCATACAAGAACACACCATGAGAAACATACACATGAGACACAAGGTCTTACGTGAAAACCCTTTCGGGAAAAAAAACACCAAATATTGTTGTTGTTATTGACGTAGAATAAGAGTAACTAATCTATTACATCAATATGTTTGTGAACCACCACTCAAAAGTAGAACCAAATCCCTTTGATTATTTACTAGAACCCACTAGAAGGAAGTAGCAACTCACTCCTTTTGTAGACACTTATCCATCTTACCAAAGCACCATGTGAAGCACCAAATTCACGGATTTGTTGCAAGCACCAACTTGCAGCTCCCTTGATTTATGAAAGAACCAACTTGCACAAGGCACCAACCTTAGATCTTTATGAAGCACCCAGTAGAGATGGAAGCGCCACCTTCATATATGCAAACTCCATCCCACACTTAAATAGGAACTCAATGTTCACTGTATATGGCAGCCACTTTTCCTGATATCAACTCTATTTTCTTATCAGCTATTTGTCCCACACATCACTCTGTTCTCGACACACTTTGCAGGAATTTGTTGTTCCACTCAACAACATTAGCTAACACATCCCACACACTACTATTTCCTGTACTCTTCAACAACATTTCACTATCAACACCACAACATGATACTGCTCTCAGTCCACTACTCACACAAAGTACATTCAACTCTCAACCCTCTTTATACTTAGGCACACATGGAATCTTCACACACAACAATATAATCTCCCGAGATATCTTTTCTATGCATAGGCACTCCCAACCTTTATCTGCAGAACAGGCTCACTCGGCCTCACACACAACAAATCTCACACACAAAAATCTCTCCACACAACTCTTCTCAACACAATGTTGTTTCCCCCTTCATTTCTCAATGGAAATCACTATTTTTGTTCCTCTATTGCACTCTCCTCGATGCTTCCTCTGTTGTCCATCCACACTTACATTCACACTACCCAAGATTACTCTTTCATGGTTCTCCATTTTTCTGTTGTGTCTAGCTTGAATTCTACTGTTGCAGCTTGAGTAAACATTAAGAATGGGCATCTCATAATTCTCCATACTAAGAATTAAATCTCATTCAACCTGCACACTTAAGGAGACCACTCATAAATTATTTTTGCACACATAACATGGCCCTCCATCCTTCTTAATTACCCAAAGAGATCAAGGTTTACTTCCAACATGGCTCTCATGTGTTGTGATAAAAACTTCTAAACTTAGTGATCTTTTATATTTGATTCTTCTTTAGTGTGAAAGAAATATCAAGCATGGATGTTCTGGAGTTGACCGCTACATATGGAAATCATTTTCCTCTCTCTTTGTATCTTTCCTTTGACAATCACGATTTAATCCATTAATGCCTCTATGAAATTGTGGTCCTTTTTATCTTCAACCAACGCTTTTCTGCAAACCAATTATCAACTCAACCTCCCTTTGATACCTCTGTACTACACTATCAGATCCCTTTCATTTAGTAACTTCTATTTATAAAAACATGAGATCACAAGGTAACTAGCCTTTTTTTCTTTTTCCCCATTTTGTTTTTCCTCCATGCAAGCGCTTCTTGTGACCATCAGTATAGTACTTAAGTGTTGCAATATGAGAGCCTTCATCTACCCTAACTTTTATTAAAACTAATGTTACGAAATTTCTAGGTCATAAGGTTATAAGCCCCTTCATGCTTATCCCCTTATTGTTTTTCACATATGGCCGAGTGTTGTGATCAGGGGCATAACACTTAGGTGCTAAGGCCTTCAAGATCCTGCCGAGGGCCTATCTCTTTGTGTGTTTTCCCTCTCTCGTGGTTCTTTTAGGTTTTTCAAGCAAGTTCCAACATACATCAGAAGCTCAGACATATCGTAACTTTTCTCCAAAGCACATTTACAAAGGATTTTTGAAATATTTGATCTCTGATATAATTCCATAGCACTTAGGTGCTAGGCCTTCTCTATGCCCTTAGTTCCTTGGGTCTCCATGACCAAGCTCCAATCAACATCAGAGCTCCCAAACATTAGGTCTTTCAGAGAAAGTAATTACAAAGGAGTTAATAAAAATCCAATCCTTGAAATTATTCATAGCACTTAGGTACTAATCCTTCTCTTTGCTCTTCTTTCCTTGGGTTCCCACAACTAAATGATAATCACCATAAAAGCTCTCTGTATTGTAAGTTTTTTCACATTTCATTTACAAAGGATTTATACTATCTACAACCTTTTATATGATTTCATCTTGTTTTCATCATCTCCATGTGGTGTCTCCATAGTGGTGACATGTGTCACACGAAGTTTCCCCATTAGGCTATTGAAAATGATGAATCTGGCTACCACATGTCCATCATAAATCCATGTCATGTTGACATCATACTCCACGTCATATCCTCAGGGCCAATCACCCACTACCATGTGTCCTATTGGAGGAGAGAGAAAGGGGTCCCTCGGTCCTTGTTTTTTCGACCAATTCTTTTGTAATTCCTTATTTTTGCAACCCTTAGTGCTTACAAAAAAATACAAATAATAATAACTTACGAAATTTTGATCATTGAAATTCTAAAATTCACTTGGTCAGTTGTTTTGATATGTTACCTTCTTCGAGGTCCAGCCTTCCAAAAATGAGCTCCGATGTTCTGCTTGCTCAGATGTTGGATCATAAATTTTATAAAATAAATTATAAAGGAGTTACGAAGTTTTGAGGTCCCGAGGTTCCAAACCTCTGAGGTTCCAATGGTATGTCTTCTCCCAAATATTCTTCTCGCTCCCTGATATTCTGCCTACTCCAACCTCATATATTATGAGGCTCAGATATTGCAGCGTCTGACCCTTCGAAATTCGGCCTGCTCCTATGGTTCTGAAATCGGCCTTCTCCTAAGGACATCAAGCTCCTTACTTTGACTATCAATAAATTTTGATCATGATGGCCATTTCTTCACTTTCACATACCGTTGGAAATTTTATTCAAAGAAATTTCTAGTGGAGTAGTTCCAATGTAGCCTTTGAGCCCATTTTATACTTGCAAAATGGCTACAAAATCTTTGCCATTATTTTATCCTTCTATCTGATTCTTTTGTCTAAAATCTTGGACTCCCAACCACCATAGTATTCTTTTCATGGCTTATCCAATAATCCTCCTACTATGGTGACTCTCTACCAGAGACTGCAGTAACCATGGGACTCCCCCTGATCTTTAAACACCAAGCACATTAACGCTAACATATATTTCCATCACGACTTGATCTGGACTTATGCAGGAACACAATAAAATACATAAATACAAATAAATGCAAAGATGCAGAAGAAACATGACTTCATTTCATTAATATCAAATAAGTGAAATATGCTTACAGACATAATGGAAATAAACTAGCTAGGGCATTGATAGCTTATCGCTGAGAAGAGATGTGGCGACTACAAGCCTCTAAACTGTGTTACAATGACTCTCAAGGGACTTTTCATTATTTAAAAACATAGAAAACCCCTAAACAACCAATACGCTAACCTCAAGAGATGAAACACCAAGAGTTTGTGCACCTCGTTGGGGTTAATTGGGTAGCCAAATTTCAGGGGTCGTAACTTGGTTATATTATTTCTGTTTAGCGCGTATAATATATCATCAGAAAGATATCTTGTAGTGCTAAAGTTTTTTCCGTAGGCTCCTTCCTATGGCTACGAGCCTGCTGAATACCTCAAAAAATGTTGTTTAGGGTTTCAACACTTCTTTGGAATTTAAGGAGCCGAAAAAATGCTAAAAGTAGTAAATTCTAATATAAAAAGGGAAACTGATGAAACTGAATGGAGGTATAGGTGGAATAGTTGGGAGGCCAACAATATCCACCTGCATCATTCCTCCCCCACTTAGGAAGCAATGCTCACCATTGCATGCAGAGCCTCCATGAGGTTAGGAAATTTTTGTTGAACCTGGTCCTTGGTGAAGGAGTTGGCCTGCTTTGAAAACTCGATATTGCTGGATCCTCTGCTGGCGGGTATTCTTGTTATGTGTGTCCATGATTTGATTAGTTGTGGCTTGTTCCATGTAGTCTAAGTTTAACTCATTTGGTTTGTGTTTTTATGCCATGTTGGATGTGTCCATTAGATATGGAAAGCAGGGTTGAAGACGCTCGACATTGAACATGGGGTGCAGACCAAGGAATGGTGGAATACTAAGCTCGAAGTCATTATCCCCTATAGCCTTGGTGATGGTGTATGGTCAACAATGGAGTGAGAGAAGCTTGCGGTCAAGTCCAGTGAGGTGCTCCTTCTGCAAAATGTAGCCACACTTTTTCACCCACCTGGAAGTTGTGTGGCACCCAATGCTAATCATGTCGCTCCTTGTACTTAGCATTGGATTTGTCTAATATGTCATTAAACTATTAGAGGATGTTTTGAATGGGACCAATGAAGTTTTTTTCCTTGTCTTATTTAGACTAGACATGAGCCGCATCTGACTGAGTAGCCACAAATGGCTTGGATACGTGAATGGGACATAGTGGTTGGAATCACGAGCCCACCTGAAAGGAGTTGTGTTCGGTTGAATTATGGAGAGCCCAATTATAGTTGTGCTATACATAGGGGGGGGATATCATCCCATGTGCATGGATTATTTCAGTTTTACATGTAAATAATGTGTATGATCATCATTTTCACGACCTCTATCTTTCCATCGGTTTCGGGATGGAAAGATGTGGACTTGGTGAGCTTGGTGTCCAACATCGACCATAGCCTAGACGAGAATGTACTAAGGAACCTGTTTTCCTGATCTAAGATGATATACTATGGTATCCAAAAGTGTACTCACACTCTTTCAAAGAAGAGTTTAGCAGTGGCTTCTGTTGTGATATTCTTCTTATAGGCCGCCATAATCGCCATCTTCGAGAATCTGTCGATGACAAAAAAAACACAGTCATTTCCATGCTTAGTAGAAGGAAGGCCTGCCACATAATCCATGGAGATGGGTTCCCAAGGTTTACTAGGGGTAGGAAACAAAGTATAGAGGCCTTGCATCTTCATGGTCATTTTAGAAATAGTGGAGGCAGTGCAGGATCTGATGTACTTCACGACATCCTACCAAAGGTTCAGCCAATAGAAAATTGAAATAATTCTGCAGTACTGCCACTATTTTCTCGACCCTAGAATGCCCAATTACCCAACTGTAGTGCGCTTTCCAAACCATCTTGGAACACTCGATTGAAGGAACACAAAGGTATCTCAAGTGACATAGAAGTGTATCCTGGAGGTGAAAATTTGCAACTTTCTTACCTTCCAAGAGCGTCTTATATGTGTGGCAAAATTTTGGATCGCTTTTGTAGAGAAGCGGTCAATCAAAAGTATCATGCCCACAAGAGTTGAACATGGTGGTAAGCGTCATAATCGGTGGTTGACTGAGGCAGTCTGCAACATTTTTAGTGCTTCCCTTCTTGTTCTTGATGTTCAAATGAAACTGTTGCAGGTATGTGGACCACTTATGATGGCGATCGTTTTGCAACTTCCCTTGTGTCTGTATAAAGTGTAGGGTTGGTGGTTTGTGTGGATGATCGTTTCCTTCCCTAAAATGTAATGCTTCCATTGTCGACAAGCTTACACAATGGAATACATCTCTTTGTCATAAGTAGGATACTTCTACACTCTATTGGAAAGTTTCTCACTGTGATATGCCACAAGATGCCCATATTGAGTAAGAACTTCCCCAATAGCATATTCAGAGGCATTTGTCTCGATCTCAAATTTTTGTTGCGAGTCTGGTAATGTGAGCATTGGTGAAGAGAAAAGGCAATGTTTCAACTCTACGAATGCATTTTTTTGAGATTCATACCAAAATATTTTTTCTTTCGTTCCTCCCTTGGTGACTTGACTCAAGGGCCAATTGATATGAAAGAATACCAACGCGAACCTACAATAGAAATTGGAAAACCCAGAAAGTTGTAGAGCTTTGTTAGAGTGGTTGGGGTAGACCAATCCTGAATGAATTGGATCTTGGCTAGATCCAAATGCACCCCCCACTCATCAATAAATTATCCTAGATATTGAACCTTGATAATGTCAAAATTTTACTTCTCCAAAGTGGCACACAACTTGTGTTGCCACAATGTTTGGAGGACATGTCGGATGTGGTGGAGGTGCTCTTCCCAAGTTTTTATAAAGATCAGGATGTAATCCAATAACACCACCGAAGATGAGTTCGTGAATGTCCGTAAGATGTCGTCCATCAGCCTCATGAAGGTTGCAAGAGAATTCTTCAACCCAAAAGGCATGTCCAACCATTCGAAAAGGTTGTCCTTGGATTTGAAGGTAGTTTTCCACACATTGGAGGGTTCGATTGGTACCTGGTGATACAAGGATTTCAAATCGATCTTGCTAAAATATTCCCCCCCCCCTTGATTTGGTCGATAAGGTCATTAATCTGTGGGATTGGGTACCTATTATGAACAGTGATTTTTTTCAACACCTGGTAGTTAATGTAGAGTCTTCACATCCCATCCTTCTTGTACACCAACATGATCAGGCTCGCACAGGGCGACGAACTCGGTCAGATGTGATCTTTCTGTAGAAGATATTGAATTTTCCTCTTGTTTTTTTTATTCTCTAGAACAAAGCACTGATAGATTGGTTTATTGGGTAGTGGTGCACCTAGGGTCAGATCGATGGAGTGCTTGACCTGACAGTGCAGTGACACCCCTCCGGGTGAGTAAAGATGTTCCCATACTCCTCCATGACCTTGTTCATATGTTGTTTTCATGGGGAGGAGCCATGTCTGGACATCATGGCCACATACTTCTTCTTTCCTTAAGGGTGAATCATCAGGAAAACAAATTTTCCAGTTTTGGAAATGAGCTTATTGCATTGTTTTTCAATAACCAAAGAGATGGCGGTAGGCATTTCTACCTCCAGTATCCTGTACAAATTATTTCCTAATGTAACAATAACAACGTGAGGTCTGGACTCATCCACAGCATGTCTCTTCCATAATTATGGTTGGCCTAATAATACATATCAAACATCAAGAATAGAAATGTCAATAATACCTCATCCAGGAAGGGCTTGATGTTGTAGGAAAGGTGGTACTGTTGGATGACGTAGAGATCCCATCCATGGTGAATCCATCCGATGGTGTATGGTTGTGGGTGTGTTGTGGTCGACAAGCATAGCTACTTCATGACCTCTGCTAAAATGAGGTTCTTTTGGCTCCCTCTGTCATCAATGAACTGCAATAAGGAACCCTTTACCCACATATGGGAATTGAAGAGGCACTCCCCCTCCTCTGGATCCTCTAGTTCCTCCTTCTAGATGTTCATGGTGGAAATGGTAGTGTTGGCCTCTGCATCGATAACCTGTTGCCCTTTGTAATTCCATTTTTTTGGTTTTGATTTAGAGTCAGAGCATTCATCTGATTCAGAAGACTTCAGCTAGACCACCAGTGACTTCTTAGCCCGACAGTTACTTGTGTTGTGAGTGGAGCTCTTATGGAACTCATGCCACTTTCCCATGTCCTTATTTGGCTTCATGGAGCTATTATTTACTTGTGGCTTTGGCGGGTTGTCCTGGGCCAACTCACCTTGGATTTGTCCTTTGTTTTGTGGTTTGGGGGAACCTTTCCCTTACTTCTGATTTGCAGATCTAAAGTCTTGCTTCTTCTGTTTGAATTTCTACTTAATCTTGGTAGTATGCCGATATGTTGCACCAAGCGAGGAGATGTAGAAGAATTCCATTTCCTCCTAAATGTATCTGTGTAGAAAATTATGGTTCTTTAGTAGCAAATGTTACTCCAAATTCTTTTTACCCAAATTTTTGTGTAGGGTATGGAACATATTCATCATCTCATGCACATCTTGATCCCTTTGCTACCGCAACGTAGTCCATTGTATGTCGTTGACCTCATAGCTCTCCATGGAATAATATAATTCCTTTATGGTGTCTCGGGAAGAATCCCAAGTGGGTGCACCCAAGAATGGAGAGGGGTCCGTCCTGTCATTTTTCTCACAGTAGGTTTCCCACTAGTCGTTGACATGGGGAGTGGATTTGAGGAGTGCGAAAGTAATATTTTCCGTTGGAAAACTTATGAACCAATAAATATCCTTCTAATAGATTCAACCATATATCTATGAAATCTGCATCTATTTGGACCTGAAATATGGGAATGTCAAAGTTTTCTTGTATGTTAGAAGGAGTGTCACCTCCAGAGTGGTTGCTGGATGCCGATGCGTCGTTGGTGGGAAGTTGTTGAAGGATGTGCAAAAACTTATCATCGTCACATTCTTGTTTCTCGAGGGCCTCCTTGAGAAATATTTTGATAGGATAGACTGATCCCTCATATTTCTTTTCTTCCCCCATGGGAGGATTTTTGGGCTTGCAAGGTTGATCTTGCAAAGGTTCCACCAGATCGAGCCCTAACTCCTTATACCCCGACCTCGTTGGGAACATGCAAAGAAGGATTGAGAAAGGGCATACCGCTCTGATACCACTGATCCAAGCTTATGCATGAAAAAAAAAATTACAGAAATACACATAAACGTAGAGATGTAGGATAAATAACACTTCATTTCATTAATATCAAATAAATTAAATATGCTTACACACATAATAGAAATAAATTAGCTAGGGCGGTGGTAGCTTATCTCTGAGAAGAAATGTGGTGGCTACAAGCCTCTGAACTATGTTACAATGAGGCTCAAGGGCCTTTTTATTGTTGAACAAGATACTAAACCCCTAAACAACCAAATACCTAATGCTTGGAGATGAAATGCCAAGAGTTTGTGGGCCCCATTGGGTTGAGTTGGTCAATCAACTTCCCGGTCTTGTAACTTTGTCATATCATCTCCATTTGGCATGTACAATTTATCATCAAAAATATATCTCTAAGTACTAAAGGTTTTGTCGAACACCTATAGCATTAGGCTATGGGCCTACTAAAAACCTAAGAAAAAAACCCGTATAGGGGGTCAAAACTACTACTGAAGTTCAAGGCCCCAAAAACTGTTAAAAATAGTAAATGCTACTATAAAAAAGAAAATTGATGAAACTGACTGAGGTCCAGGTAGAATAAGTGGGTGGGCACTAATATCCACCTAGATCAAAACTAGCCTAGTGGAAACCAATGTTGTCTTGCCTAACATCATGCTAGCACATACATTCTTGTTGATTTGGTTGATGTTAATGCCAACATTCTTTCCAACTGTCATACACTGCCAACTGCCCAACACATCTCCCAACATGATTATTAACATCAATGCCAGCACACTTGCAACCACTAGCTATCCAAACAATTCCAACTATCAAACATAAAAAGGTTCATGGTCTCCTAACCATGTGTTTTCATAGACTGATAAAAACTTTCTGGATTCGAGAATTTATATTGCAATTGATAATTTTTTTTACTATGTTGTTGTTGTCATATTATTGTATCCTCCATTCTTTGAAGTTTCTAAATTTTTTGTTATAGTTATCTTCCTTCCTTGGTAGCGTAGACTCATTTAGTCCAATACAACCTACTCTGCATCCTATTTCTTTTAACAATATGCCTCTTTTGAGACACTCTCATCATCAAGTTCCTCATTTCCTAAATTTTGTGTCCAGTTGGTCCTTTGGTTGGTTTATATTTGCAAAATCCTATTTCTCTCTTACTGAATCCTACTGTCACTAATGTTCTTTGATAATTGTTGCTGACTTTCACAAGGAATTTGCATTGTTGATGTCATTTCCAACTCCTGGTATTTATGCTCAACAAAAATATGTGTCCTCTATTGCATATCTTTAAGTTGCAATTTTGAGTTATCTTCCTGCTCCAACAACTTCATATTTTTCATCCTGTTAAAATGATTCATTTTCCATAAATAACCCATACCTTTGTACAAGGTGCCTCCATTGTTCTACCCCATTCTCCTAATATCATTTAATTTCTTGCAAGTTTTATACTTGATCCTCTATAATCTTGCATAAGTTCTTCCAAAGTTACGATCAAATCATCAACTAAGGAATATTCAAGCGAACACATCATTTCCTACATATCCTCATTCTTTTGACAGTTTCTACTATTTGTGTCTACACATCCTTAAATTTTTTTTTCTTGAAAAAAAATCTGAATATGCCTATTCTTTATAACTTGCAGACACATAATATATGTCAGTTTTAAAAATATGAGACTTTAAATTCTCTATAGATGCCTCAAACATCTATGTTCGGTTTCTATTCTAGGAAATCTTTCTCACGTTAGTCTTGATATGTATCTAAGCTCAAATTTGTAGATATTATTCATGATGACCTGATTATTATTATTTAAAGTGGTCTAGTTTTAGATTAAGTGTCATGTAAAGGTGTCTATTTTGCTAAGAGTCCAATGTCTAAAGTCATTTCTTTTCCTTACTTAAGGGTAATCATAGGAAGTCATTGGTCACCTTGGAAAGAGTATAAAAATCATGTTATACAAATACTTGGTTATTATGATTTAGTCACCATCCTTAGTCATTATAAGTGGGTCACCTCAGTCTATAGCCCATGTCTACATCAAAAAAATCATAAAATTATTTAGGAACATATTGGGAGGCTCTTTGAAATACGTTTGAATGAAATTTCAAGCACACCTCATGATATCAACAGGAAATAATGGTAAAAAGGAAAGTACTTCCCTTTCCCAAAACCACTGAGTTTCTAGAAGGTGTTGCTCATTCATGATTTCCTTTTCCTATCATGATAAAAAATCTCATTTCCACTCCAGGCCATTCCACATGATTTTTTTAACTCTCCTTTTCATCCCATATTGTTCAAATCTTCACAATTTTCATCGAAAACTCTTGTTTTCTCATTTTGTTCACTGCAAAATGGAGGAAGGGGTGATGTGAATTCAAACAGTGTTGCCAATCTCTCATGTTAGTGGTAAAATATTCTTCAGAAGTGCAAATGCAGGTCTAATTTTGTTCCTAAGTCTTGAATGAACCCTTAAATTTCATGTAGAAGTTAGGAAAAACCATACAAATCTTCAAAGAAGGATAAATTCACCATCGCTTTTCTTCTGAAATTTCTCGATTTCTTCCTTTATGTTGTCATTTATCCTAATTCACCATGATTCCACATAGTGTGTTATATTCCACATTTTTCACTACCAATTCATGTTTTCTTTATGTAAGCCTCTGCATGTAATAGGTGCCTTCGTTTTAAAACCAAATTGAGGTTACTTCCCTTGATTTCTTACACTTGAAAGTACTTAAAAAATCAAATACCTTAAGCGCCACATTTCTAGATTTTGTGCTGTGACTATCCCTTTTGAATTATATGCCAATAGTTCTGAAATTGCATATTATTTAGGGTTTTCTTGGGGAAGTTTTCATTTTTAAAGTTTTTTTTTTTGTAATTACTTGTTGTATCTTAAATCATTATCAGAGGTTTTAAATATCATCACATGTTCGTTATTACATAAAACCAATTTCTCATAACCCTAAAATATGTGTTGTTGCAAAAAAAAAATCATGACAACCCTAAAAGAAAAGAAATAAAAAGGAGGGGCCATTGTTTGATTTGAACTATAATATGTCACCACCCTTAATGCAGATCCAACCCTGATAATGGCTTTTGGACAAGTATGGTGTGTGATATTTTTTGAAAATATTCTGGGATATCATCTACAGTTGAAAAATGAATTTTATAGGGGTTGTGATGGTTTGCAAGCAAAGGCAGGAACACTAAATTTTCCAGTTACATATTAATCAATAACTGAGACAACTGATATCCCTTTGAGTGGAGAGGAATGGTTCAAAGGTATGGAGTTTGATTTGGCTTATTTCAAATACTTTCTCAAACCGAAACACCAGAAAGGATGTGGTTATGTTGTTCCAATAAGCTATCTATAAGACCACCATATTAAAACGTTGCAAGTGATTAAAAGGTACTTCACATGTGAAGGGGGGCTCAGTAAAGTGTATCACTATCACATTTGGCTCTAATGCATTTTAATATCAAGAAACCTTTGAATCTTCCTTATTACTTTTTGAAGTAGTTTATGTAAGATATCTGATAGAGTTAAAACAAAAGGAAAGAAGATTGAAGCTAGTTTGTTTCATTTTTCATTAACTAAATTACTGGTGATAAAGGAGCTTGAGAAGAAGGAGTAGTCATGGAATGAATTTTTGGTTTCTTTGGGAGGGGTAGAACACTCTTCAAACAACCAAAAGACGAATAAAGACACCACATGAGTTGTAATTAAAGAATATTAACCTACAACAAGAAGCTCAGTAAAAAATCCTTTGACTAAAATCAATTCAGTTGATAATAGAAGTGCTAAGAAGCTAAATTTATCACCTGAAGTGGAAAAAGTGGAAAGGGTACCAAGAACAATAGTTTCAGCTAAGAGAATGCATGTATATCCTCCATATACACCTATTCAAGTTGTGGAATTAGAAAGTACATAGAAGGAAGTGGAAGTTGATGAAAGGGACCAGAAAATTGGAGACTTAAAAGATAAGTTGGACAAGGCTCATCCGAAAATAACATAGTTGCAGAAAGAGAATAAGGAAATTAGGAATAAAATATCACAACATAATTTTCAGCCCAATGAAGGAGAACCATCAAAGAAAACATTCACACATGTTGCTAAAGGAAAAGGCAATCTTGTCATTGATGTTGAAGTGTTAAAGGAGAAAATTGAGCAATCAAGGAGACCTAGAACTACGTCTGCTTCCAAGGTGTAAATATAAGTAAAGGACATTGTTCAGACAGAACCGAGGGTATTTTTTGATCAGTATAGAGAGTTTGAGAAATTATTGGAACAACTTGAAGGAGTACAACAATAGGTAGATTAGCTTGCAGAGAAGGATCATAGGGAAAATTTGAGTTTGTTTAAGCAAGTACACGGTGTTGAACCAGTCCTTGATAAGGCCAGATATAAGTTAAATTGGAACTTTCCTCTGCATATCCAGGTGATAAATTTATATACACCGAACTTGGTATTAAAAAGAAGACCCAAGTTGGTGAAGAAGAATCTCACTGAGGTCAAGGAATCTGGAAGGAAGAGGAAGAAGGGAAAGTTAGATATACTTGCAAAGTCCACTACAAAGGTGAATCTTCATCAGGAGAGTACCATTTACTCTAAAGTTTTTTTTGTTGGCTCAAAATTCAGAATTAGGTCAGTTTTGATGAATCTTGCAAAGCACAACAAGGGGCTTGCTGCACTTTTTATATAATCTTTGGCACTGGTGGGATAGTGAATTTTTGAAGTTAAAATTGTCATGAGGGGAGTTATATGAAGGTTGAAACATTCAAATTGTTGCTTCCAACACTTTATATTAAGAAAATTCCACCATATGTTCATATTTTTTAGTGTGTTGCGAAAGGAGACAATCTTGTTGTGAAAGTGTGGGATAGTCCAAAAAGAGGTATACTCAGACTTTGAATCTTATACAAGAGTTTTAGTACCATCACAAGGATATTTTAATCATACCCATTCTCTCCATTTTGACAGAGGAGGGCTACAACCATACTGAACATGGAGAGTTGCTTCATTTTTCTACGAAACTAGCTAATGCTTTGCAAGTTCAGACAATCAATGCCATTTCTTTTCAAATTTTTAATTTTTCGCTTCTAGAAGTATTTTGGATCATCTGGATAGGTGGAATATTGTCTTAGTAGGTGTATTTAATTTTTATTTTCAAATATTCCAATTTGGTGATGTTTTAGGCTTAGATTGGTTGTAACGAAAACCACTCCTATTTTTCAGTATATGCACTAAATCTTTGATGTATCTAGTTATAATTTTGTTTTGGTCAATGATTTAGATAACCTAGAGTCAGATATCCAACCTCATGATGTATATATAGAAAAAAAATGGGAAATGGCTATGTTGGTTAGATTAGAGAAGAACATGTTTTTTTGCACTGTATTTTTCTTAAAACTTTGCCAGTGAATGAATGAAAGTTAGAAGGTGATTTTCAAGGATTCCTGTGTCAAAATATTGGTGGTTTTGTGCTTCTTTGATATTTTAATTTGTATAATGTGTTTACATCTCTTAAATGTATATATTATTTCTTGAAAAACCATATGTTTAATTCGGAATTCATCTTAATGGTGCTCTCATTTAGTTTTGCCAAGTATCAATGTTTTCATCTTAAAGAAAATTTTTAGAATTCATCCATGGTATTGGTGTTGTATGTGTTGTCTTTAACCTTTCTACGCTAACCTTATACAACTATTTTACCTAAATTCCACCACCAAAGCTTCCTACCTTGCCCCTATGGAGAAAACCCTTTCTGTGTTCATCATATCACTAGAAAAAAACAGAGATGAGCTTTATACCTAGTCTAATATCATATTTGTTAGGCAACCAAAGTGAGAGATCCCTCTCCATGTCTAGAAGGGCTAGATTCTAGCCTAAAAGAGGTTTGTGGTTACCTCTAGAAACTATCTTCTCCACCTACGAAATTTACAAAGTGCTAACAATCAACACCTCATGCAACACTTCATTCATAAGATCTCCATATGTTGCTTCCATTGTAACAAATTCTTTCCCAACATGCTTCATGCCAGATTTAGATACTCAAATGAAACTTCATCAATTTCATCAAAAAAATAAAAATTTCTCTATTTCAGGAATCCCTTCATAGAATAAATATATTTCCACTTTACAACTTTCTTCCATGAATGTATTTATCCTTTGCATGCAACCTCCAACTTGATTTCCTTTACAAGATTTTTTTTTTCTTTCTTCCTCTCTCTATAAAAATACTCAGTGATTGTTCTTCACCCTTGTATCGAACAAAATCAATGTTTTTTCATTACCTAAAAAAAATTATGAATTCACACACAAATTATCAGGTTAAAAAAAACAAGGTTCTCTAGCCTCAATTGATGCCTCTACCTCTATATTTTTATCCTTGACATCTTAATAATTTTCACTTTCTCCAAGGATTGATCCCTGTTCTAGTTCATAATAGTGAACTTCCACCTTACAAGAATGTTCTCTCCTCATCTTGGCACACATCCTCTACTTCATTTTCCTCTATAATGAAAGCCATATTGAATTCTTCTTATTCATTAATCAACCATATATTTGGTTTTAGTGTATTAATTATTTCAAATGGTTGAGTTTTTCCTTCAACTCAATCATCTCCCTCTCGAACTCTTCACTACTCATCCTCCTAATGAAAACTACTTTCAAATACTTATTTATCTGATTGTGACTTGTCTTACCTGAATCCCTCACATGACCATCAATATCCATTCCTTCTTCTTTTATGGACTCTCTTTTTCCACTTGTGATTTGCAACAAGCCTCCTCTTTCTCTCTCTCTTGCTCTCTATATCTCTCTCTATCTCTATCTTGGGAAAATTTTACCCATAATGAATTTGGAATTTCTTGCAATAACTTCTACCCAACTTCTATGTGTTGAAAGTTGTCATCATTTGGTCCTATATAATATAACCTTATTCTTCCTTTCTTTGAGCATGTTTTCTCCTAAGCATTCAATTTTTTCAGGCTACCGCATCTTCATTTTTCAGTTCCTTTATCTCAACAATCCATCTTATTATTGGGTTCTATCATAATTCTCCTTCGAAACTTTATTTTTATATGGTTGTCTCATGTAAAAAAAAAACACTTCTGACCAATAAAACATTAATAATTTCAATACCTCCTCACAACCTAATATCTCGAGAGT